>JAVCKT010096592.1:951-12845 GCA_032273925.1 Rhynchotus rufescens | reverse complement strand
GTAGTCCTCAAACTTATCCCTTTAAAGGAGGTCTTTCATAAGATCCTATCAGGAATGTTGCAACTTTTTCAAGCCCTTCTTTTATGATTTGATTACACAAGAACCCTAAAGGACCCCTGTTGACAAAGCATTTGAGAAGGCTTCTATTTGTAGCTGTCCCTAGTTATTACCTAGAGGTATTCCTCAAAAAATATTTTAGGATCCATCTCAAGTCTTCCATTTAGTTTTCTGTAGACCAGGATTTTTTATCTCGTTATCCACTTGGAACCTCATTTCTACTTTCAAAAGGGATCATTCCACTCCCTTATCTTTTTAAGGAGGCCATTTTCTGTGGGCTCTTTTAAAACATCTTTTAGTAAGTAACACGTATTTTCTGAGAGGATATAAAGAAAAAGAAAATCCTTAATGAGATAACCTTCTTGCTGTGTAAAAGCTTTTAGCTTTTACTCTTTCTAGTTGCACCTTTCAGTTTTTGGCTAACTCACTCATTTTTACACAAGTCCTAGTAGAAACGTGATCTACACTAAAGATCATGTTTGAGACCAATGTTAAGTTCAGTTAAGGCCAAATCAGACTAAAAGGCTCAGCCAGGCTCAGGCAGAGGGTGCATTCCTCTTTACATGGCCAGATGCCTGTTCAGCTCACAGCCTGTTGAGAAAGAATTCAGAGGTTTCCAGTTAAAAGATGCAGAATCTTTTCTCACATCATTCTTTTCAAGTCCTGGGAGTTAACATTTCCCAATTCAATGAAAGCAGAACTAGTTCTTAACATGGAAGACTCATTAGCAATGAGCACAGATCTAAAATACATTGTGTTTATTCTTACAATATGATGAACAGCAGTTGGAATGTCAGTAGAAAATAAGGATCTTCCAAGTCTTCTGAATATTTGTGAGCAAAAATATTCTAAGACATGTAAACAAGCACATTTGCTAAATATCTTCACTTTAGTAAATATTTTACCTTAAAAAGAAAATATCTTTCATATAGAATATGATATTTGAAAGTTTTAGGCCCCAAGCCCAAACCTCACTGCAGGTACAGATTACTGCTACCTTCTCTGGTTTTTCCCCTCAAGCTGGAGCTCTGTGTGCGACATCTTCATGGTAGTTGTTCAGTGTTGTGCCCAGAAACAGAAAGACACCAACCTGAGCAGACTGGATCCCCCAGGGCTTAGGAGTGTTGCACACCACGCTATGTCACAGAAAACACCATCATTCCTTAAAAGTGCACAGGTCTTTGCTCACTAGGTTTGATCTAAAAAGGGGGTTATGTTCTCTGTAATTCTGCTCTTCACGCTCTGTTAAAAGACTGACATAAGAAGTGTCACTTTAATTGTTTGATTGTAGCTATTAAGTTGGCAATAAACCATAATGCTTAAATTTAAAGACTCAGGAGGTCAAACCACGACTTCACTGAACTGCCTTATTCAGTCCCTTCTGGAACCCGCAAACGTCGCCGTTTGTGAAAGCGCAGGGTTTAACGTCCTCCTCGGACAAGGTGGCCGTTCCCCAGCACCTCAGTGCCGGGCTGCAGCGCCCTCGCAGGGGCACCTCGCAGCGGGGAGCGCAGGCGTCGCTCGCCTTGCGGGCTTTCAAGGGAAAACACGGCTACCGTTTGTCAGCTCCGCTTTGGGGAGCTCCCTGAAGGAAGGAAGGAAAGAAAGCAAGGAGCAGTCTGATAAGTTTCTTTTAAATAAGACTGACAAAATCCAATAAATGGAAGTGTTTATTATTCCCTACGCTTAGGGATGGTTCGGGGGTCACCTGGCACTCCTGCGGCACCACATGCACGGGCAGGAGCCCAAGGTGCACTAGGGACCTCATGGCACCACTGCTGGAGCTACATCTTCCTGTGCTTTGCGCTGCCCTTTTCGTATGTGCAAGCAGAGGGCAGGGTATGCTACTACTGTCTAGCAGAAGGGTACTGTATTGCTGGGTTTGGCTTCGTGATAGCTGGATACTAGTTTTGTATATTTTCACCAAGTATAAAAATGCATAATGATTTAATTATTCTTTAATTAAGTTCATAAACTAAAAGAATTAGTATTTACAGCAAAGAAGCAGAAAAACCAATCAGCCCAAAACCTCATTTTATTCCTCTTTCTAATAAAATACTTATCTGGAGAATGCATGAGACCAGGTAGAGATCCTCTTTCAAATTCCTGAGAAATGAAAAGTCAAAAGGGAAGATTTGCTCTGACCATCCTCAATCACAGTGTGATCGATTTCAGCACAGAAGACAAATTACACAAGCGTAAAACAAAGTGTCCTATGAAAATATCCTTTTTTATCCCAGCACATTAGATGTTTCTCATTTACTTTAAGTGATTTTGCACAACAAAGAAGTTGGTAGAGATGCCTTCTGCAAAGCTTTCTTTACATATCTGAGATACAGGACGTACCCAGAAAGGTCCAAAGAGCATCTCTTCTTCAGAGGTGCTCATTATTAGTCACTGAAGGCAACAGTAAGATAGTTGTGAAGGACAGAGGAGTCGGGTTATCATAAGAACCCTTAAAAAAAAAAAACCCACTAAGCTTTTTCACACTGACTGAGACTTGGCCCAGAGCACCATGCCCAGAGGTTTCTGTCACAGAAAATGCCAACAGCAGCTACACCTGCTTGCTCTTTCAAACTACCTTTATCCACCTTCAGCATGACCACAGGCACCCCTGCTACCTCAAAATGAAAAATGTGTTGGATAGAAATTGGGCATTCTATGAAAAGCACATGCCAAAGCATTCCTATAGGTTTAACCTTATTATTAGTCACCAGGAGGCATTAGTCCCCAGGAGGCCAAGACGAGCTCGACTTCACTGTAGCCAACTGTTCTCAAGCACACACGAGCTCTCGGTGTTCGGGGGAGATCCTTTGCGACATGGATCAGCAAGTGCTCCTTCTCTCCCAGCACCTCTGCAGGTCTCAACTTGGGGCTGCACAACTGCCTCCATGCTTCAAAGCGCACGAGCTCAGGCCCAGCGTGCCCCAGCTTAGCTGCGAAGGTGGCCGGCAGCGGAGGCCGCGCTGCGGCCAGGCCAGGGCAGCGCGGCACGGCGCAGTGCGGAGCGGCGCGCGGGTCCCGGGGCCGCGCTGTCACGGCGCAGAGCGGGCAGCGTGGCAGCGCACAGCGAGGCTGCGCCAGAGCCAGCTCCGTGCACGGACCGGCCCGCTGTTATTTCACATCCCGGACCCAGGCCAGCCCCGGGGGCCTCTGAGGCAGCTTATACCAGCTGGTTAGCTGTCCCCATTTGGCTCACAACTGCCGTTAAGCTGCCTGGTCTCATTCACAGTGGTATCTACTTCTGGAAGACATGATTTGCAAATGTACTCGTCTAACAAATTCATTAGAGAATTTAACACCATCCCTCACGGAGCTGTGTTCACTTTGGTCTTAAGGACAACCTAGTTACAAAAACTAAAGGAACGGAACAAGCGAGAAGCCACCTGGTACCTCCTTAAACCTCACCGGAATTCAGCAGTCTGAATCCTGGAGTCATTTGAGTGGTACTGGGAGCAGCGTGCACAACAGCCCTCAGCAAACCTGTACTCCACACATTCTAGTTCTTTCATGCAACTCTACACTTTTCACCTTCACAGCATCTTATGCTGGTGAGATACACAAGGCATCTATGGGTCTGTATCAAAAAGCACTTTTTGCTTGTTTTAAACTCACTGCCAGTGAAGGAGACAAAACTTAATTCTGGTTGTACCATAAAACAAACAAACAAAAAGACAGTTGATTGTGTGTGTCCAAAAACAAAAATTAATTTAGCATTTAATTGCCTGTGTTTTCATACTCAAAGCTTCCTGAGAAGTAACCGCTAATTAGCAAACTCAACTATAAAATTTCACTAGAAAAGACTGCACACCTAAAATTACTACTCCTCTCGCCACCACGCCATCTGTCACCAAGATAGGCCTAACTGCTCAACCTCACAAGTAACTGCACTTATTGCATCCATAACAGAAAACGGATATGACTCACTTGAGCTGGATTCTTAACACTTGACACGAAGGCTGGTAATTGCTGCAGAACTAGATTAAACAGCTCTGATAAGCAGGTCTGCTACTCCCAGTAGCTGCCAGAAGCTATGACTTCATTCTCATTCAGTTCAGTTCTCTGGCTAAAAGAATAGCCCCGACTTGTTGTGATGCAACTCTCTGTATGAATGTACAAATATTTGTTTCCAAAAGTGAACAATCTTTGCACAGAATTCTAGTAACAAAAGCTGCCTTATTTAAATATACAAAAATGATTTAGAATTATCGCAGTAGAGTCTAATATCCAACTATTCTGGGAGAAAATTATTTTGAACTCCTCCCCTTCTGGTTTGACATTAGGGATGCTATCAGCTCGTATCTTCTTAGCAGAAAAAGTGAGTCAAATCTTTCCATATCCACGAGCACACTAGCAGTGCCCACGGTCTCCTGGACAGCTCACAAACTCCTGAAACCTGCGCTGTGCTCAGGCTGATCTATAGTTCCTCGCCAAGCCTCACACATCGGTGGGTCTATCCCTCCGACTTCACCATCCTTAAAATGACGAGCTTGCTATTTGCTTCCTCTGTAAAGTGCTAGCGATGTATAGATGAAATCCACAAGCGGATATATTGCTCATTAATGGGAATAGGCCAGTGCTATAGGTGATGGCAGCACCTTTTAGGCAGGACACCAGAAGCGATGCCAGCGCTGAGCGGCCGGGCGGTTCGGAGGCAGGACCAGCGTGTTCAGCAGCCCGGCAACTGGCCCAGCGCAGCTTTCCCAGCAGCGGTACCGCTCCAGCGGCGGCCTCCGAGACAGAACTAACACCCCGGCTCCACGTGGGGCTGCACCTTGCGATTTCTGGCATAGCAGTGCAGTAAGGACAAGGACTAAAGCGAGGAATTTTGTTTGAGCTAAAAAGAAAAAAACTAAAATACACAAAAGAAGATACACAGTAGATTTACTTTGTAACAATATATTGCCATTTAGGCTAGAAACTAACCCGTTAGGCTTTCTGAATCATAACATGGCTTTTTTGCTGTCTGCTAAGCAGCCCGCAGCCAAACTCAGGAGACCAAACAAAAAAACCCTTGTGAACTCCTCAACTCCAACCGTCTAAACCAGCGGTCCGAGGCAAAGTCTGAAGACAGGTTAGCAGCCCCCAATATGCTGTGACTCACCTTTTACAAATCTAGCAAGTATTTAGCTATTATATATTTTTATTCCTTCTCCTCTTTATGTGCAGAAAAAAATATAAATGTTTCTATCCCACTAATTTCTGGAATTCAATTAATATGCTAAGTGGCCTGGTACCAATTAACTAAAATAGCTCAGTATGCAAGATTTAACTGCAAGATTCACCCATCATCAACCTCCATTCAAGTTCAAGGGAGGAGCTGGTATGGCAACAGTCGCTAATGCTAAAAATAAAGGAAATTCAATATAATTTTTTTCTAAAACAATTACTTCACCATTGTCCCTGGTGTGAATAGGAAAACTTTGCAGATGCAGGGCTTTGAATAATTGCTAATGAAAGTGATATTCAGCTTTACATGAACTAAACAACTGACACAGCTGGTAAGAAATATATGGCAGCTTTGATTTGCAAAATATTAACATATGAATTCCTAGGCTTCAGCCTCTTGTTAAACTTCTAAATGAAACACTGGAGAAATGAAACCATTTAAAATTAAGAAACATCAGAGGGATTCTACAGGGGAAAAAAAAAGCAATAACTTATTCAGTCTCATTTTCAACAAAATCATCATCTTTCTCTTCCACAAATAGGAATATTTGACTGAAAATGCAAGGATAGAAGAGCCATCATATTAAACTATGAAACCAGAACCAATTTTTCCATGATTGAACATAACATTTACAATAAAATTTGGACTAATTAAGCTCCTGAAACTTCAGTACTTTCACAGTCAAGCTTTCTCCTTTTCCATACTAAAAGGCTTATTACAAGTCTTTCTACTATAACAGCACTAATTCAAACAATTAAAATGTGCTGCAATTCATCCCTGAAAAATTTGATCTTTCATCAAAATAGGAATAGAGAAGCACTCTCTCAGGTACACCTTGCAGGGGGACTTTGCAAACATTTGGACACGCTGCACTTACACAAAGTTTTATATTGCATTTGTATCAGTCATGAATTTTTTCCACGTTACACGTAGAGACAAATTTGTGATCGGTACTGGAAATGCCATTCAAATGCTGTACCAGATACCTAGTCCTATAATTTTTATTATTTTGAACGTTTTTAATTTCTCATCCCTTAAGAGCAGAGCATATTAACAGATTACTGATAACCACTGATAACCTAACTGATAACCTAAGCCATTCATCACATTTAGGTGCTACAGAAGACTACCCTGACTTTGGAAGCCGAGCTAACAAGGCAGTGCCCAAGACTGTGCCCTAACAGATATGATAGCTTCAACCCACCTTTGTGGGATACTCACAACAGAGCAACTCTGCAGGTCCTCAGCTGCCGACACAAGCTGCAAAATTGTTTTTCAAGAGGACCCTTGCTGTGCCCATGAAGGAATGCTAGAGGGTTAAACATGCCCCACACCAGCCTGTGGCGTGAGGACCAGGCAGCACGGAAAGGCGCCCGGCTGTACTGCGCTCTCCTACCCGCACGGAACTCCCTTCAAACTGCCCACCGGGAATGCTTCCGAATGACAAGCTGTCCTTTGAGATCAGGTACTAAATATGTGCCTAATGCACCAAAGCCATGCCCAGAAATGTCCTAGGCCTTTAGCAGCCCACACAGCAGAGCTTCGCTCTTCACTCTGCTAGCACAGACCCAAATCTTTTTACTTCTAGTCGCGGGGATGCACTGAGGTTTCTGCTCCAGCCCAGAGCAAAACTCCAGTCATGTTTTCACGTTTACAGGAAAACTGGAAGTTTCTGAAAAAAAAACAGCAGGTTGAAAGCACAAGCAGCCGCACAGCCAGCATGACACACACTCCTTGCGCACGTGCACTGGGAGAGGAAAGGGTATGGAGCAAGGCACAGCCAGACAGGATCAGAAACACCGTGAAACCAGCCCTGGAGGCAATCTAAACACACCGCTGCAGCCCTGCTCCTGCTCTGCCCTCTGGAACTCATGCCGAAACACATTCGGTCAGTCCAGGGCACGTACTCAGCTGAAAGCTAAGCAAGACATTAGAAAAGTACATATATGCATGCATAATTATCGGCGAGGCCGGCTGCCCGACCGGCCTCTCAGCGAAACTGCGCCAAGGCTGGAAGCGGTGCAAGAACCAGCTGCCTCGGGGTGTTTTTCACCCTGCTCAGCCTGTCACGGGACTGCCCCTCACAGGGACAGCACGTTCTTCAGCGGCGCTAGCAGTCCCCTCTAGCGAGGGGAACTACCCTCAAAATTAAGCCACACCATCTTCCTGTCCTGCTGATCGTTGAAACTGGAGACACGCCTGGATACTTTTGTCAAAGGATGATTCCCTTATATTAATACGCATATTGCCATGACAGGCATCTTGCTAGTAGTTATTTCTTTATCCGCACCACAGATTCTTGCCAAAACAGGCTGTGCCAACCAGGTCTTTTAGTGTTGGAGCCTGGTGCAGTTCTCCTGTAACTGCACTCACAGAAGCACCTACAAGAGTAGTTCTAAATCTAGTTTCAAGTCACCATATCCACCGAATAATTAAATTTCTTATGAACAGATTTGAATCATTAAGATTGCCTACCAGTTCCCAAGCAGTCCACACAGACTGAAATCCAGCAGCAAGAAGGCTTGGGAAGTCTCTGGTGAAAGTTTCCTGGTAGGTAGCTCTCCTTAAAGAACTCAAGCCAAGAAGAAAGAGACAAAAATATCAGGTTGTCAACTCACTGATCACTCAAAACAAGGTCACTTATGGGACACAGCAGAAAACAACCCAAAATGTGAGTAGTTAAACAACAAAAAAGGACTGGATATTTTCCAGTCACCCACCCATCTGGCAGGGCTCACAACAGAAGCTCTTGCTTTAGTTTTAGGCCATTTCCCTAGTGCTATTATTGCATTTTGTCCCTCTTGCATCAGCTCGAAATGGAATCTCATGGATTCAGATAATACAGATTCCTGCCAACACTCCTGTTTTCTTGTTTCTTTTGCAGAATAGTTTTTTAAAAATCATATTTTTCATGATTTCTTCCTTTTCTTCAAAACCACAAAAGGCTCACACGGTCCGCTGAGACACTTAAAGTTAGAGCTAAAGAACTTCTGTCTCAGAGACAGGGGCGCAGAGCAAAGCGTCCGGAGGCGCTCTGGGAGCAGCAGCCACCTCCAGCCGACGGGGCACTGCGCAGCGGCCTGCCGGCAGCAGCGGAGGCGGCCGCACACCCGGCGCGGGCCCTGCCCCGCTCCTGGGCGCAGCAGGGCAGCGTCGCGCGGCCTGGCCCCGGACGGTGCTGCCCGCGCGGACCTCGCGCCGAGCGGGTCGGGTCGGGAGGGCCCTTCCACGGCCACCCCACACCTCCTGCCCGCCTCGCAGGGACTTTCGGGGCCCGCGGGGGGCGAGGCTGCCACCTCGCCCACGGGGAAGGGCAGGCGGTGCTCCACTCGCTCCCACCTGCGGCAGAAAGGAGGAGGCTCCTTCCCCGGCGGGCAGCGCCGCGGTGTCCCCGCGTGCCCTCGTGCGGGACAGCACGGGCCACGCGAGCCCACGCTCTCCAGAGGGCAGTGCCTGCAAAGGCTGCCTTTTCCCTGCCTTCTCCCTCTAGGGCTGCAGCGCTAGGGAACAGGCTCGACACACACCCATGGAGTGCCAAAGCAGATTCCTGCTTTGTGCAGCAGGTACAGGGTTGCTGAATCCTGCAGTTCAACATTTAACAGGGTATTTCAGAAGTGCCACTTTTCTCTGTGCCTTGCAACCTTTCATCATGGTGCCTCCTATGCACCACGCTCACTATGCCCATAGTTGCTATTCCCAGCTAATAAATCAGGAAAATCTCCAACTTCAGTGACAATCCTTACAGGCACCAAGAGGGGTAAAATATGTTCAGACAGAAATATAATGAGATGAGAACCACCAAACTTCTGAGCTATACAATTTAAAAGCAAAAAATATCTGTTCCATGGTACACTCAAAAAAGTCACTGTGAAAGGTAGCACGGCATGACTTCTACTGCAAGACAATAACAATCTTGAAACATAATAACATATGGAATGAATTAATTGGGGAAGTTTAATCCTTGAAATAAGCATTTCACCATAAGAGGAAGAAAATAGCTTTCATAGCAGTTTGCACGGCTTTACAATTTACCAAAAACATTTCCAAGAGAATATGCGTTGCAGGTCTCCAACTATCAAATTAAGAATACTTATTATTATAGGAAATATCAGTGGAGTCAACCTCCACGGAAAGCAAAACAATAAAACTGACCTCAAGGGAAGAGATAACACAAGAAAATACTTTTTAGCTCATTTGCACAGCCTCTGAATTTCTAGGGAACTCAATCAACCCAGTATTACCAATCTTTCGCAATTGCATGTTCCTGGGATTCTGATGGTGTTTGGACCCGACTAAATTCCGCTCCTAAGGAGCCTGGGAAGGATTCCCAGCTCTTGACACCAACTACCTGGCAAAGACTGTCCCCTTCCCACTGTGACCTGGAAGAAAAGACTGCACTCAGGAAGAGACCGGGTTCTGCCCATCTGCCCCAAGGCAGCCTGCACAGGGTGAGCGCAGCCGGGCGCCGCGTGTTCCTGGGGCCGGGCGCGGAGCCGCGTGCCATTCCGGAGCCAGCACATGGAAACAGGGCGAGCGCCGGGTCGGGGTGCACACACCTCCCTCAGGTCAAGCCCCCTGCACACACATATCCTGCAAAGCCCACGCTGGAGGTGTGAGCAGCCCTAGCCCAGGCACGGCACTGAAAGGCGGCAATAACCCGGGGAAACGTGAAATAAAGGCAGGTTTCTGGCCTCAGCTTTGCCTCCCCTCACTGCTGATTCCCCACAGGGAGAGAACAGCGGCTTTTAATAGCACACACATCTGTAGAAACCATCTCGAAGGTGGAGCAGAGGAAGTAGGTGCTTTAATCAGTGGGTGTGCCGCTACGGCGGCGCTGCATGAGGCACTCGGCTACTGCCTCTGCGTAACTGGATAAATTTATCCCGGGCATGTGGGGCCACACTTGAGAATCACAAGGGAGTTGCTCCAGTCTCCTGGGTGTTCCTGTCCTTTGCTCCTGCCTCGGGGCTCTCGGAGGCTCCTTACTCCCGCAAATCGCAGAACTGGCTTCTCCTGTTGGAAAAACAAGAAGCCAAGGGAGGCTGCTGGAGGACTTTAGACCCTGGACAATAACTTCTCCTGCATTTTCACACTACAGCGTTCAGTCTACAGTCCCTGGGGAACCATAAACTATGTGCTGGATGCCTTATACCTGTATGCAGTGCTGATTGCAAAGAGGGGAAGAAGAGAAGCAGACGAATCCCTCCAGCCACTTTGGCCAAGTGCTCTGTGAGGACACTGCTGAAAAGCTGCTCTCACCACTGCGAGTGCCAGCTGCTAACTTAGCAAAAAGCCACACTCTCAGCAAGAGGTATCCACTGATGCCATCAGCAAGACAGTCCCAGAGCACCTCATTTACTTTATTACAATAGAGGGAGAAATGCAGAGCCAGGTTTTCACAAGGGTATGCAGTTGCTAAATCCAAATAAATGCTTCTTGTGGGACTTGCAAGAGTGCTGATTCCCACTGATTTCAAATGAGACAGTCTGTGGGACATCTTTAAGATCCAGTCAACATCTAGTTGCATCTAAGTGCATCTTAAAGATTATTTACAACGGCAGACACAATTCAGAGCAGCATTCAAGAGCAGCAGGCCTGTGTTATGGTCTCATTAGCAGTTCTCCATAATCATTCTCTTGATTATATTGTCCCAAGATTATATTGCCCCAAGATATAAACATAGTTTCCAGAGACAAAAAATAATACACAATCAAAACAAGCAGCCCGTGCTTATATTATGCCAAGCTCAGTCTAAGGGTTTATTTTCTGCTGGAATACAAACTTAATACAGACATTTACCTATTAAAATAAAAAAAAAAAAATCCCAACTGCCCTGTGCCCCACATGCTCTTCCACAACAGAAGACTTCACTCAGTGCTTCTTACACCTACCTCATTGAAGCAAATGTTGTATTTCTGAATATACTGGTGCATTTGAATACAAGCCACACAAATATAGGAGGAGGTAGCTACTGCAAGCAGTAGATGTCACGGGGAATCTGGAGCAGGGAGCTGTTATGAAAGAAGACGATCCCAGCAAGGACTTCCTTTTTACTAACCACAAACGTGCAGAGCCCACATTGATGCTGAGCTGTGGAGTTTTTTAGTTACACTTTACAAATATAACTTGCAGATGACCCATGTATGAAAATACAGTGCTGCTTAAACAAAACCCGCAGCTTTCCAAAGAGCTAGAGACAAAAGAAATAACTTAAGCAGAATACTCTTAAAAGTGAGCTCTTTTCCACCGTGAGACAGAAGAAACCAGCCTGGTGTAAATTTGAAACTTTCACTTGTTTAATTTTATTTTGTTTAACAGAGTAGCAGACTAGGGTGCTAAATCACACATTTGTCTTTTTCTATTTCTTACCCGATCCTTTAGACCTTTGTAACAAGTTGTTTCACTCTGCCGCCACTTGTTACATGTATGCAGCTCTTTAGAGAGTGACTAAAAAGAGAAGTAAACTTACCAAGGCTGTGGGAAATTCAGGAGTCATTTCTGTATGACACATCCTGTTCAGGGCTACAGAAATGCAAACGACAGAAAATAAAACAGTCCAAGGCTTCCTTCTGTGTTGCTCTCAAGAAGTCCTTATCTAGCTTCATCCAGGCTTTTTTTCTCCCTCTCTCTCTCTCTCTCTCTCTCTCTCTCTCTCTCTCTACCAAAC
>JAVCKT010096591.1:0-12845 GCA_032273925.1 Rhynchotus rufescens | reverse complement strand
CCGCGCGGGCCGGGCCGCGCCGGGCCGGAGCGGGGGGGGGGGGGGGGGGCGGCGGTCTCGGCGAGAGGGGCCGCCATGCCCGGCGGGCGGGTGTGCGCGGCCTGCGGCTGCTCGGACATCGAGGTGGACGCGGCGCGCGGCGACGCCGTGTGCACGGGCTGCGGCTCCGTGCTCGAGGACAACATCATCGTGTCCGAGGTGCAGTTCGTGGAGAACAGCGGCGGCGGCTCCTCCGCCGTGGGGCAGTTCGTGTCGCTGGACGGTGAGCGCGGGCGGGCCGCGGGGCACGGGGGGACACGGGGCGGCCCCGCCGCGGTGCGGAGGAGGCAGCGGCAGCAGCCCGGGCGAGCGGGGAGGCCCGTGGGGATGGAGTCGGGGCAGGTGCCGCGGTAGGAGCTGCGGACCCAAGATGGGGCCTGGGGGAGAGGGAACTGTGGGGAGGAACGGGAACATTGACGGGGATAGAAACTGGGCGTGGGGAAAGAGGTGGGTGCGGGGAAAGGGCGCTGTGCACGGGGGATGAGGGCAGGGATGGTGTGGGAAGGGCAGGATGTTCGGGGAAGGAGGCTGCGCAGGACGGGGAGATGGTCCGTGGGGGGAATGAGCGTGTGAGGGGCTGGAGCTCCGTGTGGGGGGCTGTTGTGTGGGAGCGGGTCGGGGCTGTGTGTGGAAGGGGGCCGGGGGACAAGGATGTGGTGGGAAGATGCACGTCAAGACAAGGATGAAGAGGATGGGCCATGTCCATAGGAAAAAGACACCCAACAAGAAGCCTAAGCACGAGCCTTCTGAAGGAGCTTGGCAGTAGAGCAAGGAGGGCTGAAGGACCAAGGAGTTTTGGGGGAATGGGACACTGATGCTTATTGGGAATGGGGAGTGCAGGTTACCCTCCGTGAGGCTGCCCGGTGCCGTGCTCACCTGCCCGCCGATGCCTTTGCTTTCGTCTATTGCTTATGAGTGACTGCCGCATCCTTGGGCCTCTCCCGTGGTGATGTGGTGAATGTTTCCGTAAGGGCCTCTACTGCTGCTGGTTTTCCCCCTCACACCCAAGCAGCGCTATGCGGGGCAGGTGGATTGCAAGCTAGAGCTCCCTTTGGGGATGCATTTACCCTGCAAAGTTGTGTTGGAAGGAAGACGAGGAACTGCAGCGTGCTCAGACTGTGCTTCTCCTGCAGGATGAATTGCACAGTAATTTCCTGAAGTTTCTTTATCCGTTTTTGGATAAATGGGACTTTATCCATTTTATACAAGCCTTGAGGTGCTGCTGTTAAGTCCTTGTTTGCCATGGATTCTCTGTAATTCCTTGTTCTTGTGTAATTGGTTACTTACCATGTATTACTCTGGAAGATAACTCTTGCACCCTTGAAGGCAGATAAGCACCGTGAGGGTAGGTGGGTGTGTGGAAGTGAAGATATGATTGTAGGTAGCACCTATTGCCATTTGTACACAGACTTTATCTGACTGGCACAAGATGGGGCTGCCAGGGCTGCTCATATTGTGCCATAATAAGTCCCTGTGTACATTAATGTATGTGTGTGTGCTGCAGAGAATTGCTTGTGGAAATGATACAACAGGACTTTCGAAAACATTGTTGCTTGTACATTTGCTAACTTATTGGAAGGATGAGTGAAAACCCTATTTCATGCATTGAATATTAAGCAAAATGTAGCATGGGTGATTTATATTGGTATAATTCTTCATGTCCCAAACAGCTTTTTCTGTTGTATACTGAATCATTTTTCACCTCATTTAATTTAAGACAATCTGAAAAGATGGTTTCTTGCTAGAATAAAAGTGTCTTCATGGTATATACTTGTCTGTTATGCTTATATGGCACTAATTTATGGCTTCGTAGGGGGGCAGAGGAGGAGAAGTCCTTTCCCATATAAGCAAGACAGGGTTTGTGTCTGAATGTTGTGCTGGCTGGAGACTTTCCAAAGGAATGTATATTTCCTTCAATCAGAAAATACACATTTGCAGAAAGCAATGTTTTCAGGTCAAGTGTAGCTTTCAGTGATTCTTTTGACCGAATGTGAGCAGGTTTCTATTAAAGTTACCCGACTTGAACACCTTTGCACCTTTTCCCGTCACCTGCAGGCTATTTCGGCCCGTGGCTCCGAGAGATCCCCGTATGCGGATTGCCTTGGGCTAAGGCTTTTCAGCAGGGCTCAGCCTGGTGCTCGAGGCAGCCCTGGCCGCGTGGAGAGTCCCTGTGTCCCTGTGCAGCCTGTGGGGTGCTCTCTCTCGACACCCCGGCTCTGAGCCAGTCGGGGAGGGTGCTTT
This sequence comes from Rhynchotus rufescens, assembly GCA_032273925.1. Classification (NCBI taxonomy): domain Eukaryota; kingdom Metazoa; phylum Chordata; class Aves; order Tinamiformes; family Tinamidae; genus Rhynchotus; species Rhynchotus rufescens. The sequence goes on along the minus strand of JAVCKT010096591.1, from coordinate 10,565 downwards.
GGAAAAGGCTGTTTAGGTTTTGCAGGGTGTGAAGGGTCATCTGGCTGGGAGAAGCGCTGACACGAATGTGGCTTTTTGTGTCTGAGGAGTGCAGATTTCCTGGTTGTACAACAAACCTTGCAAGATCCCCCCAAACTCTTCCAGTTTCCATCTGTGTTGTCTGATGAGTACAGAGTGGGTGAATGGTGCAGCAGGGAGGCTTGCACACTAAATTATTTGCGGAAATAAAGACTGGAGAGGGACCTGTTGCTGTTAGTGGCTGAGTTGCTACCCAGCACGTGGGATTTCCCATCCCTGTGGGAGTTGGGATCATTCCTGTCCAGCAGACGAGGGATGGGGTCTCTGGGCTGAGTAGTGTCACCCAGAAAAGATACTTAGGTTGAGTGGATAACTCCTTAAAAACATTTAGGCCAATGATCATTCTCAGTGCAAAGAAAGGGGAAGGTTAGAAGTTAATCAAGAAAAGACTATGACAGCACTAGTCCACAATGCTGACTGCAACTAAATACTGTGTACAGTTCTCATCTCTTCCTCTTGTTTCCCCTCTGGATGAGATGATCAAGAGGAGAGCTTCTCTGAGAGCTCCTCAGTGATGAGTGACTAAATAGACTCAACTACTTCAGGTGGACAAAAAGATTATCGACTGGGGACGTGGTAGAGGTCTGTAAAATCTTGACTATTATGGCACGAATGAGCAATTGTTCAGTACCTCATAATGCTAAGTCTAGAAAGGGCTAGCAAAGCTGGCAGCCAGATTGCTTTAAAGCTTGCAGGAGCAAAAGGAGGTATTCTTTTCAGAACACTTTTAAAAATTTTGGATCCTAAGTTGTGAATGTTAAAAGTTTGCATGGGTTCAAAAATGATTAGACGATCTTGCGGCTCCATAGAGGAAGATCGTGTTCTTCTGAGAGCTACAGAGATGCCTTTCAGAGTTTTGGCAGCTCTTTTCAAACCTGTCCAAGAATCTGAAGACCAAAGTCCCTTAGTGTTAATACTTATTTCTTGCACCTTGTGTTTTAGTAAGTGGTGAATGAAACTCTCCCGATGTTGACAGTAGTGTGTTCTCTCTTGAAGAAGTTTGACTAAAACTGCTCATCTCTTTATAAGAAATCAGTAGTAGAAGTACTTATGACTGTAAGCAAGTCTTCAATGAGGTGTCCAGAAATACAGAATACAACACAAAGTTTTATGTAGAGGAATCTATCAAGTTGCTTGTGCAGGACTTGGTAATATGGCTATGAAATCTTCCCTGATGGTATTTGATGCATATAAGTGGGCTGGTGTGTTTATATAAATGAGCAAATGGAGAACGAGGCCATATAGTCCTACCTGGAAGCCCTTTGGAGGTGCATGCCCTAGTTATCTCGGCATAATAACAGCCACTGCCCTGATGGGAATGGTGAAGATTATTGTGGGTGAGCCTGATCCCACGGTTGTTGCTGGTGTCTTTGTAAGTCAGGGAGTGACAGATGGGCACCTTTGAGGCACCCATCACCTGCTGAGCCCCCTGGTGCTGGTGCTGAGACCCCTCAGGAGGAAGAGATTCCCACCTTGTGCCCTAGAAGGGGACTACTGTGCATGTTTCCTTTGAGCTCCTAGTAGGAAAGTTCTCGTGGAGCTTGAGGTATCAAGCTTTGATGAAGAAATCAAAGCGAAGGCTTTGATAGGCCCCATACTGATCCAGTTAATTGCAGTCCTTAGTTCTGTTGCAGGTGGTCAGAACTAGGTAAGAATTTAGCCTCAACACTTAAGTCTGGACATGATATTTTCTTGAAGCTTGTCGAGGCCCTGTATAAGAGTTTTACTCAAGGTTTATTCTTTAAGCTTGGCTAATTTACCTCTGGAAAAGTGTTTAGATACTGTTGGAAGAGGATTGTCAAGCACGTTTGAGCTCCAAATAAATGTTACCTGCAGAGGAAACCTTTGAGGAATGTGCTTTGCCCAAGTGAAGCTATTTTTGAAGAATAACTATCCACCTTACAACTGATGGCTAGTTCACACTTTATCGAACTAAGAAGTTGCTCTTTGTAGCTTCTTGCCAAATTCAGGTTGCTTATTCTCTTTATCAGAATAAATGTAGTCTGTTTTTTCTCTTCATACCTAAGTTCACAACAGGCTCTTTACAGTCCTAGCATTTGGATGTATCTCAGCAGTGAAATACTGCAGTAGAAGGTCAGGCTGGGCTGTGCCTCTCCTTCATTACACTCTAGTTGCGCTGAGAGAAGGGAGCTCACTGCATCCCACTATGGTCTGCACAGGGTTTTTAACTGCTCCTTCTGCAGAAGGGCAGCTGTGTGTTGTGTGCTGCTTTTGGAGGGAGAGAAATCTTTGCTCACTCTTGTCCTGTGCCTTGATGGGAGTCCCCTAGGCTTGTGGTGGTGCTTGTGAGAGCTGTTTCTACAGGTATGTCCCCTGAGGTTGAAAAGTAAGTATGAAACTGAAGAGTGAGCGCCAAGCTCAAGGTGATGCAAACATTGATGGTCCAGAGTGCTCCTCAGGGTTTGGTTTCATGAAGCTGAGAAGGGGGAATCTAGGGCTTCTACCCAGTACTGATAGAAGCAGAGGAGAATGGTCTCCTCTGGGAAGGCAGACTTGCCAGCAGTCTGCTGGCAAGCTGAAAAACTGAGAAAATAATAAAACGTGGGAAGGTGGCACTGCAAGGCATGCTGAGCTTGTGTGTTCCTGGGATCCTTCTTTAGTTCCTGAGATTGTCTTAAAATGCTTGATAGTTAATTGAGAGGAATGGTGTCTGGAGAAGCTTCTTTAGGAGTAAACCATAGGGTGATCTGGATAACTTGCCTCTTAACGAAATCTGTGTGTGCAGGAAGAAGAACGATCTCCTTCTTAAGGGCCTGGAGTCTCCTGCCCAGCCAGGGGCCTCATCTGGCCCCAGCCCGTGGGTGACAGCCCTGCCCTGTCCTGTTCCTGCGGAGGTGCCCGATGCCCTGGGCTGGGGCTGCCCCCAGCTGCCCTGCTCCGTGGGGGACGGGTCCTGCCTTGGGGACCCCCACGGGCCCTCCAGAGCCCAAGGCCTGCGTGGCACCCAGCCCTACTCAGCTCAGGAGAGGGTTGCTGGAAGGTTTGCAGTGGCATCTCTAGTGAAAATTTAAATCTGAATTACTCTGCAGAAGCTTTTAACTAGGAGCCAGTCTGAAAAATAGCGAGAAGCGTAACGAAAAGTAACCTCCGTAATCTGACAGAGGTGGAGTGTAGGCCAAGAGTCCTGTTAGTTGCCTTTCAGAAACATCATAAAGTTTTCTGAAACCTTCATAAGAAAAGGAACTTCCAAAGAAAGGGAACTAAATAGGAGGGAAAGAAGTAATGCTCATAATGGGGAGGAAGGTTTTTTTTGTTGGTGGTTTTTTTTTTTTTTTTGGCCGGCATGAGACTGCATATAAAGAGATAATGCTAAGGGTGATGGGCCCTCAGAAGTCCAGTGTCAACCAGGCTGAGATAGCAGCAGTCAGGGAGGATCCCCTGTGTGTGTTGAGGTGATGGTCTTGGCTTTCCTTCTCTACTAGATTTGGCTGAAAGAGTTAAGTAGTTATATGAAGAAAACTGTAGCACTCAGTTACTGATGGCTGTCATAAAAATGTCCCTGGTGGGTAAGCAGAGGTGGTTGGGCTCCCAGGTTGTTACTCTGATGCTCTATTTTCAAGCTGGCCATTTCCTGATAGAGTGAAATGTGTTTAGATGGTCACTGTGATGACAGAACTGTGGGATGGAGAAGACAAGTTGGTGGAACGGGGGCCATTTGTCAGCTCCAGGCCTGCAGGATTAGTCATCGTCCGATGTGGGTTGTGGAAAGCTTCAGTAGGGGGATTTATGGAGTGGCTGCCAAAGTGGATTTCTTACCTTATGGAACTTCTCTGTGTTTGAGATCTGGACGAATGCTCGTCACCAGTGCATCTGCATGGGACTGAACAGGCCAAGTGGCTTAAATTAGTATTAAATTAGCCTTTAATGAGGAAAAATACATTTTTATTTTGTGGCTTTCAATAAAAATACGTAATACACTAAATTACAAATGTGTGTTTTCTCCAAATGTCGGCTTGTCAGTTCTCACTTACACTATGCTGTCATTAGTGTGTATATAGGAGGAGATATTGCAATGCATGAGCCTTTCAGTGTGCTCCTGATGAGTAGCCTGGGCCATTTGAGGGGCATGACTCTTCCATGGACAGTCACAGAAGTGGAGGACTGCAAGGGAGGGACGCTGAGGATGTCACTGCAGCTTAAGCACTGCTGCGTGCTCAGGTGAACCTGGACTTGTGGCCCTTGTGTGGTGTGTGCACATAAAGGCTCTCCAAATGTTCAGGAGATCTCCAGATGCCGAAGCGAATCTGCTGGACAAGATGTTGCTTGGGGAAAGTGATTTGCTGCCTCTGGTTTGCAGGGAGAAATGAGACTTGGGAGCTGGGACCTTCCAGGTTCAGGTGAACCTTCCATGGACCTGCTCCCGGTGTGGAAGGCTGCCCACCATTTGTTAGTGGCCTGTTTCAAATGTCTTGACACTCTGGTGTTTCAAGGGAAACTTCCTTGCAGTTACAATGGACTTGCAACAAAAAAGAAAATTTAAGCCATTTACTGCAGTGCACGGAGTGACTTGTAGTGATAAATGCCAAAGGGACACTCTAAATTTGCCAAGGGGCATTGCAGTGTAGCATATCCTTTAATTAAGCTGCAGTAGGTTCCACTTCTTCAGGTGTGCTTATGGAAGCTCCTTGTGAAATTTCACTTTCTAGTTTATCTTTGGGAACTTGTTTACTTTTATATTGTTGTGTCTCGGGTGTGAGAGTGAATTGATTTCAAATGAAGAACTTTATTGGGGTTTGAGTGCATTGATTTCAAATGAAGAACTTTATTGGGGTTTGACTTGTTCACAGTATTGCAGTCTTGGTGTTTGAAATTTGTATTCAATTTGTGTTCATTTGTGTTACTGAAACAGAGGATCATGATAATGACACCAAAGTTGTCCTCACCTGTTGTCCAGCTCTCTAGAGATGAGACTGATTTGTGGTTAAGTTAAAATTATACTGTGTCATAATTAAGTTGTAAAAGAGAATGAGTTCTGCATATTTATTTATAGATCTGGGATTTATAGATCTTTGGGAGAATTCTGAAGAATACCTAACACTTTTAAAACTTTTTGTTAGGTTTTCGCTTTTCTGAGTACAAAACAAATCCGTATTTATCTTGTCTTGGGTAGGAAGAGAGGAAATTCATCAATTTCATACAAAAAAACTACTATCCACTATTTATTTTGGGGCGATGCACTAGATTTCCCTTTGCTTCCTGCTTGCCTTCTGATCTCCTCAAGGTGGCAATCTTGCCTCGGAGTTGAATTGTATTTTTGTTCTTGGCACTGCAGGACTCCTATGCCCTTCTTGGGACCGCTGCAGTTCCTTGCCTGAAGTACTGCAGATTATCCAGCTGTCAGTCGGGAAGATGCTGAATTTTGTGTGTAACCTTGGACACACGGGTTTTCACAGGCTGTGCAGTTTTGAACTCAGGATAGTGGACTTGGCAGTGTATTAATCTCCTTGACTGGTAATTATAAAGATAAGCTTATAGATAGTCAGCTGCAGTGGAATTGGCTAAAACTTTTTTTCTACATAATTTGTTCAGTCTTAGCATTTTATCTGGCTATGGTGTGCACATATCTGTTCCCTTATGTGTAAAATTGGCTGGCAGGAGAAAATATGCACTCTTTCAGTTATAGATTTTTTTTGTATGTTCCAAAAGCATTTAATTATATTTGTATATTTTTGCTGTTGTAGGCATGAAATACATGTGACACTGACCTGCTCTGCTTTTTGGTGTTTATGGTATAATTTAAATAGGAATCTTACTAAACTTTTTTGATTAGATGACCAAGTTTACTTTGGTTATAAAACTGTTATTTTCTTGCAGTCTGCATTCTTTTCAGCTTTTATAGTGGATCTGTAAATGTTTTAACTTCTAAATTGAAGCTTCTCATCCTATGTTTCCCTGGAGAAAGGACTGGAGTTTTCCAGTTTTATTTTGCAGGGAGGGATGCTGATGGTGCTGTTCCTCTCAAATGCAGATACAACTAGAACTGCAGTGTAGGTAAAGTTTCATGCCCCATCTTTACATGTTCCTTGGTTCAGAGGAAAACAAAATCCATAAGGAGCACTGCCATTCCCACTACCCATCTTCCTTTAGTTGCTTTTCCGCACTAGCCCCCAGACTTCTGACTTTATTTGCTGCTTTTACTGCACATTCTTATTCAAGATGTACAGTCTCCCCTGTTAGCATGCTGAGAAACAGGTGCATCAAATCTAATAGAATTTGCCTCTAAGATAGATCTGCTAGTGTCTGCTACCGACTGCATATCTCAGAAATGAATTTTATGCCTAACATAATATTATGCCTAGTATAACTTAATATCTATCATGTGATACCTTCACATCTAATAAAAAAAATTCTTCACATCTGATTTAAAAATAATCTTTCAATAAGCAAAAAACCCTGAAATCTCAGTCTGTTCTTTTTATTTTATCAGGATTTCAGCTTCTGAGTAAGTTAATCTCTTTTGTTGAATGCGTTATATTGTTTGTATAAGCTTTTTAGTGACAGAGGAACTTGTGAACGAGTCACGTAGCTGTTTGTGGCAAGGGTCCGATAGGGTTCAGGGTGCTGGTGTAGCAGGAGGTAGGGCTGGTACCGCGGTGGGCCTGGGGGTGGCTGGTCGCCTCATGGCGGCTCTGAACGTGAGGCCGCGGCCTGCGGCGAGCGCTGCCGCTCGGGCCTGCCCGGCTCCGGCTGCCGGCGGCTCCGTGGGTGCTTCAGGGCCGGGTCTCCTGCTGTACGTTAGGGAAGTGAGGTAGTCTGTGGTAAAGCAAACCTTGAAAGAGAAAAAATTTGAAGGGCAGGACAAAGCATTTCTAAAATGAGGTCTTCTACTGAAGAAGATAGGGGATATAAGAATGGTATATGAAGAGAATGGGTACAAGCTGAAATATAGGAAGTTCCATCTCCATGTGAGGAAGAACTTCTTCACTGTGAGGGTGCCCGAGCCCTGGCACAGGCTGCCCAGGGAGGCTGGGGAGGCTCCTGCTCTGGAGATCTTCCAAACCCACCTGGATGTGACTGAGTGCCCCGTGCTCTGGGTGTCCCTGCTGGAGCAGGGTGGTTGGACTAGATGATCTCTAGAGGTCCCTTCCAGCCTCAACCCCTCTGATTTTGTGACCCTCCTTCCCTCCTTCCAGACCTGGACGCCCGGCCCTGGGACTTCCAGGCGGAGGAGTGCGCCCTGCGCGCCAGCATCGAGCGCTTCAACGCGCGCCGCTACGAGCGCACGCACGGCAACCCCGACTTCCTGCCCGTGGACAACTGCCTGCAGAGCGTGCTGGGCCAGCGCGTGGAGCTGCCCGAGGATTTCCAGGTCAACTACGACCTGTGGCTGGAGAGGGAGGTCTTCTCGCGGCCCATCTCCTGGGAGGAGCTGCTGCAGTGACGGCTCGGCGGCGGGCGCAGCGGGAGAGGGCCCGGGGGAGCCCGGCCGGGGAGGCCCCGCGGCAGCCGCCCGGTTTCGGGCGCGACGCTGGGGGGGACGTGGGGGGCCCGGCTGGGAGGAGGCTGGAGCTGGGACGTGTCCTCTCGCCCGGCCTCCTCCCAGGCCGGGCCGGGCTCCATCCCGTGCCCAGGGTGGAGGGTCCTTGGGTGGCAGAGGGGCCAGAGCTGCGGGGCACATCCCGGCTCCCTCCTTGGGGCTCCCGCCTTTTCCAGCCGCCCGGGGCCGCACTGGGCGAGGGGGCAGATAGGGGGTGAGGGGCCCTTGGGTGCTGCTGTGGGACCCGGGAACAGGGAGCCGGCGACCACCCCGTGCCGGGGCCAGGCCCTGGTGGGACCCAGAGGCCCCCCCTTGCCGAGGGGCTGGGGGGCTGGCGCCTGCAGTCCTGCCCCGCCCCGTGGGGTGGGGGGGACGAGCTGTACATTTTTTATATATATAAATATATATATGTACATCCATGTGACATCTCTGAGTGCGTCTGGCCTCTGCTCACGGCCCTGTGGCTTTTCCCGGGGAGGAATCGAGGGGTGAGGCCAGCGAGGGGACGGAGGGGGGGGCTGCATGCGGGCCCCCCCGGCTGCTCCTGTGGGGCTGCTCTGTGGGGCTCCATGTGCCCCTCTTGTCCCGAGGCCGACGGATGAGGTGGGTCCGGGGCTCGGGCACGATGCCCAGCGGGGACAGACACGTCCCCGTCCCTGCCCCTGTGTGCCCAGGCTGGAGGATGCGGGAGCAAGGAGGAGGAGGAGGAGGAGGAGGAAGGCCAGGCACTGGCTTCGGAGCAACCTCCAGCTGCGCCGGGGCTTGCAGGGAGGCAAAAATGGGTCCAAAACGCAAAGGAAAAACGAGGGGGAAGCGGGAGGGGGAAGCGGCCGTGGCGGCGGTGCCCGCGGGCGCAATGAGGTGCGAGGAGGGCCGAGCACTTCATCACCCCCCCGCGCGGCGCCGCCTCCGCGCGGCTCCCCAGCTGCGCCGGGCGGCCCCAGCGCCGCCTTTATAGCACCGGCACGGCCGTAAATAACTTATTAAAAATGTGGTTTATTGTTTATAAACGGAGCACGAAATCGCGGCGGGGCAGCGGGGGGCTGGTGGGGGGGATGCAGCCGGGCTGGGGCTGCGGGACCGGGCGGCAGCGCCCGGGTGGCCCCGGCACCCAAGGGAGCCGCTGGGTCCGGCAGAGCTGCCGGGGTGGGATCCAGCCGGAGGTTTTTTCCACCCAGGAAATTTCTCTCCCAGGTGCTTTTCCAGGGGGCTGCGGTACCCACCGGGGCTGGGATGTGGCCATAACCTCTTTAGCTCCATGGGGGAGGCGGGACATGAACCCACCCTTTGGGGTGACCCCCCTGGGGCTGTTTCGGCTATTCCCGCATCCCGAGTGGCCTCCGGGATTCCCTGTGCCACACGAAAGCCTGGAAACGTTGGATGAACCAGTGTCGTGGTGGCTAAAAACAACCGCGGGAGGCACCAGCTTTGGGTTCCGTGTCTTTATCCGGCTGCTCCGCGAGCGTCCCGGGGCTGCGGGATCCTCCCGGCACCGCGAGCGCTGCCCTGCGCGGGGCTGCCAAGCTGCCTCCGCCTCCTCTCTCCGCCAGGGCCTCCGTGTCCTTCTTTTGGGGGTGAAGATGCTGCTTTTGGGGTCCCAAGCCTGCCCCCTCCTCCAGCTGGGGTCCCCCCTTGTCATCACCCAGCCGGAGACGGGACAAGCGGCAGCGGAGCGGGATGAATCCAGGGGAGGCGACAGGCGGCCGGGGGGTCCTGGGGGTCTCGTCCCCGTCCAGGGGGGCTCACGTGGCCCAGCCCGGGAGGCTGCCGGGCTCTTTGCTCCTTCCCCGCAGCGGCGCCGACCCGGGCGCCTTCGCGTCGGGCTCGGGCGCCGCGTGGAAGCGGGGGAGGCCGGGCAGGGGGTAGAGGCTGCCGAGGCCGCCGGGGGCGCGGGCAGAGCCGGGGGGGAGGCCCGCGAGGCCGCCGGGCGCAGAGGGGTACGGAGCCGTGCACGGGGCCGGGGGGCTCGCCGGGGCCGCCGCGCCGGCCGGGGTGCCCGGGCTGGGCCACGGGCTGTGCTGCAGCTGGGGGGAAAAAGAAAGAAAAAGGGGAAAACAAACGGCAGAGCGAAGGGGGGAGGCTGGGTTAGTGCAGGAGGGAGTGGGGGGCAATTCCTTATCCTTTGGGGGGCATTCGTGGGATGCTGCCACTTTGCTTTAATGCCCAGGGGAGGCAGATCCTGATGGAAATGCCTTTTTATTATTATTATTATTATTATTATTATTATTATTTCCCATATAAATTACACTTATTTTTGCACATAATTTTTGCAGTTCCCCCTTAGAAGCAGACACTTGCCTCCCCTGGGGAATTTGTCCCCATTTTGGGGAATGGGTGCCCCTCGGCCCCCCTGTTTTTGGCGTGTTGCCCTGTGGTGCATGGGTGGCTGCATCGGAAACCCAGGCTGCTGCCCGGTCCCTTCTCTCCCATCCCCTGGGTTTTGCTGACCCCCCCTGGAATCCATAGGGGGTTTTGCCCCACGGTGAAGGAGCTGCCCGGGGGGGTTTCTCACCTCCGGGATTTTGCCGTAGCGATCCCGTTTCCGCCACTTGGCCCGGCGGTTCTGGAACCAGACCTGGAAGGAGGGTCGGGATGGGACTGCCGTGAGCTGGGATGTGACACTGGCCCCGCTAAATCCCTGTCTGCCCCAGCAAGGAACGGACTGCTCTGCATCCCATCCCAAACTGGGTCTTCCTGCACAAAAGGACCTGCCAGCTTTTTGCATCAGCAAAGGAGCAAAATCCCTCTTTTTTTTTTTTGTTTTTTGTTTTTTTTTTTGTTTTTTTATTTTTTTTTTTTTTTTTTTTTTTTCTTTTTTTTTTCTTTTTTTTTTCTTTTTTTTTTCTTTTTTTTTTCTTTTTTTGGAGAGGGGGGGAGTCGGAGTTGCAAGAAGAAATAACCCAACACAGAGCAGGGCCCCCCAGACTCTGCCCGTTCCTGCAGCCCCACATCCCCTCCGAGCATTTCCCCGGAGTCCCCACCACGGATA
>JAVCKT010096590.1:0-12845 GCA_032273925.1 Rhynchotus rufescens | reverse complement strand
CCCACCCTGACCCCCCCCCGCCCCCCCCAGCTCTTCCCCCGGGTCCGCCCGCCGCGCAAGAAGGTCTGAGACCCCCGGGGGGGGCGGAGCGACCCCCCCCCACCGTCCTGCCCCCCCCCTCGGACGCCTGGGCCCCCCCCCCCCATGGGCCCCCCCCCCCCCAAACCCCCCCCGCAGCTTCTGCTGGGAATAAAGAGCCTTCGGCTGCAGCGTCGCCTCCGTCCCCTGCGCCAGTGGGGGGGGGTCCCCGGGGGGACGGGATGGGGGGGTCCGGGGGGGGCGCGGGGGGGGGCCGCTTTGTCCCCCCCGCTCTTGGCCGCTATCGCTTTAAGACTGGCCGCTCGCGGGCTCGGCGCTCGCCCGGCCGCCCTGCTCGATTTGCTCCTCGCTCGGCGCTCTCGATGGCTCCTGCCTGTGCCCCGCGGCGGCTCAGCCCCTCCCTCCCTCCCCAGGCGCGCGCTGACGGGCGGCGCGCGTAGCCAATGAGGAGCGCAGCCGGAGGGCGGGGGGGCGGGGCCGCGCGCGGGTTGGCCAATGGCGGGCGCGGCGGGCGCGAGGGGGAACGGGAGGGGCGGGGCCGGGGCGGCGGCGCGTGCGGGCGGACGGAGCCATGAAGTGAGCGGGGGGGGGCGCGGGGAGCCCGCGGGGACCGGGACCGGGATCGGGATCGGGATCGGGATCAGGATCAGGATCAGGACCGGGATCGAAGGGACCGGGATCGAGATCGGGATCGGGATCGGAGGGACCCGGATCGGAGGGACCGGGACCGGGATCGCAGGGACCGGGATCGGGCCTGGGACCGGGATCGGGACCGGGATTGGGATCGGGATCAGGATCAGGATCGGGATCGGAGGGACCGGGATCGGGATCGGGACCGGGATCGGGACTGGGATTGGGACCGGGACTGGGATCGGAGGGACCGGGATCGGGATCGGAGGGACCGGGATCGCGGCGGATCCCGGGACTGCGGCGGGGCCAGGATCGTGGGGGATCCCAGGGGATCCCGGGCTGTGGAAGGATCGGGATTGCGGCGGGACCTGGGGCTGCAATGGTGCCGGGATCCCGGCTGATCCTAGGGGATCCGGGGCTGTGGAAGGACCGGGATCACAGTGGATCCCAGGGGATTCAGGGCTGCGGGGGGGGGGGGCTGGGATCACGGTGGATCCCAGGGCTGCGGAAGGACCAGGATCGCAGTGGATCCTGGGGAATCCGGACTGTGGAAGGACTGGGATCGCGGCGGATCCCGGGGCATCTCTAGCTGTGGAGGGGGTGGGATCGCGGTGGATCCCGAGGGATCCAGGCCTGTGGAAGGACCAGGATCACGGGGGATCCCAGGAGATCTGGGGCTGTGGAAGGACTGGGATTGCGGTGGATCCCGGGGGACCTGGAGTTGCGATGGTGCCAGGATCGCAGCAGATCCCGGGGGATCCGGGGCTGTGGAAGGGTCAGGATCGCGGTGGATCCCGGGGGATCCGGGGCTGTGGAAGGGTCAGGATCGCAGTGGATCCCGGGGGATCCGGGGCTGTGGAAGGGTCAGGATCGTCGTGGATCCCGTGGGATCCGGGGCTGTGGAAGGGTCACTGTGGAAGGATCAGGATCGCGGTGGATCCTGGGGTATTCGGGGCTGCGGAGGGCCGGATTTGTGGGGGATCCTGGGGGAATCCGTGGATGCGGGAGGGCCAGGATCCCAGGGGATCCCAGGGGATCCCTGGGGATCTGTGGACACGGAAGGGCCGGGATGGCGGCTGATCCTGAGGCAAGGGCAGCAGTGGGATCCTGGGATGTGCCGGGGCAGGATCCCAAGGGATCCCAGGCCGTGCTGGGCTGTGCCGGAGGATCCAGCGGGATCCGCTTCCCGCTCCTCCTCCCGCAGGCTCAACATCGACGGCCTCCTCGTCTACTTCCCGTACGACTACATCTACCCGGAGCAGTTTTCCTACATGCTGGAGCTCAAGCGGACCCTGGACGCCAAGGTGGGGCCGGGATCGGGCGATCCCTGATCCCGGCGGGCGCCCGGCGCTCCCGCCGTGACGCCGGCGCCTCCCGCAGGGTCACGGCGTCCTGGAGATGCCCTCGGGGACAGGGAAGACGGTGTCGCTGCTGTCCCTCATCGTGGCCTATCAGCGGGTGAGCGCGCCGCGGCCGATCCCGGCGCATCGCCCTCCATCCCGCTCCATGGGGATCTCTCTCCCCGCCAGGCGCGGCCGCTGGAGCTCTCCAAGCTCATCTACTGCTCCCGCACGGTGCCGGAGATCGAGAAGGTGGGTGGCGAGGGCAGATCCCGGGCGGATCCCGGGCGGATCCCGGGCGGATCCCGGGCGGATCCCGGCGGATCCCGGGATCCGCTGTCGCCGCCGGCCCCGCAGGTCATCGAGGAGCTGCGGAAGCTCCTGGACTTCTACGAGAAGCAGCTGGGGGAGAAGGTGCCGCTGCTGGGGCTGGCGCTGAGCTCCAGGAAGAACCTCTGCGTCCACCCCGAGGTGGGGACGGGGGGACGGGGGGGGGACGTCCCCGGTGTCCCTGGGGACAGGGGTGGCAGTTCCCAGTGTCCCTAGTGACAGTGGGGACAGGGATGACCGTCCCTGGTGTCCCTAGGGGCAGTGGGGACAGGGATGACCGTCCCTGGTGTCCGTAGTGGCATTTGGGATGGGGGGGCATCCTTTGTGTCCCTAGTGACAGTGGGGACACGGGGGACTGTCCCTGGTGTCCCTAGGGGCAGTGGGGACAGGGGTGGCCATCCCTGGTGGCCTTGATGGCAGAAGAGAAGGTGATGGCCTCGGGGGCACTGGGACAGGGGTGGCCGTCCCTGGTGTCCCTAGTGACAGTGGGCACAGGGGGGACTGTCCCTGGTGTCCCTAGTGACAGTGGGGACAGGGGTGGCAGCGCCTAACGGCCACGGGTGGCAGCAGGGTCACGGTGACAGCAGGGCTGGGGTGGCAGCACCGGGGCCCCGGTGACCGTGGTGGCCCTGGTGACCATGGGTGGCCCCAGTGGCGCCGGTGACCGTGGTGACCGTGGGTGACCACTGTGGCCCCAGTGACCGTGGTGGCCGCGATGGCCCTGGTGACCATGGGTGGCCGCGGTGACTGTGGTGGCCGCAATGGCTGTGGTGGCCCCGGTGACCATGGGTGGCCACGGTGACCGTGATGGCTGCAGTGGCCGCGGTGGCCCGGTGACCATGGGTGACTGCGGTGACCGTGGTGGCCTCAGTGGCCGCGGTGGCCCCGGTGACCATGGGTGGCCCCGGTGACCATGGGTGGCCGCGGTGACCGAGGTGACCATGGGTGGCCGCGGTGGCCGCAGGTGTCCTCGCTGCGCTTCGGCAAGGAGGTGGACAGCGGGTGCCTGCGGCTCACGGCGTCGTACGTGCGGGCGCAGCGGCAGCGCGACGCCTCCCTGCCCGCCTGCCGCTTCTACGAGGTGCCGCCGCGCACCCCGGGGTCCTCCCGGGCACCCCGGGGTCCTCCTGGGCATTGCGGGGTCCTGCTGGGCATTGTGGGGTCCTCATGGGTACCCTGGGGTCCTCCTGGGGATCCTGAGTTCATCCTGGGCACCCCGGGGTCCTCCTGGGGTTCCTGGGGTCCTGCTGGGCATCGTGGGATCCTCATGGGCACCCCGAGGTCCTCCTGGGGATCCTGGGGTCCTGCTGGACATCTTGGGGTCCTGCTGGGCACCCTGGGGCTCTCCTGAGGATCTTGGGGTCCTCTTGGGCATTGCGGGGCCCTCCTGGGCACCCCGGGGCCCTCCTGGATGTCATGGGGTCCTCCTGGGCACCGTGGGGTCCTCCCGGGCATTGCGGGGTCCTCACGGGCACCCTGGGGCCCTCCCAAGCATCCTGGGACCCTCCTGACCGCCCTGGGATCCTCCTGGCCACCTTGGGGCCCACTCAGCCACCCTGGGGTCCTCCTGGGCACCCTGGGGTCCTCCCTGGTGTCCTCGGCTGCCCATGTGTCCCCCCCAGCTCCGGTGACACCCGGACATGCTGGCAGCCCCCCCTCCTCGGTCAGCTCCCGGGATCCTCGGGCTCTCCCTGTTCTCCTGGCACCTTCCAGGGTCCCCCTGGGTTGGGTCCTGGGTGGCTCCCCAGCACCTTGGGCGTCCCTTGTGCTCCGGTCACCTCCCAGACCCCCCAGTGTCCCCCCTAGGTGGCCCCCAGACATCCCAGATCCCCCCATCCACCCCGGGGTCCCCTTACCCCCTGTTCCCTGAGTGTCCCCCCGTCCCATCTGTCCCTAGTGCCCTGTGTCCCCTGTGTCCCGCAGGAGTTCGACACCCACGGGCGCGAGGTCCCCATCCCCTACGGCGTCTACAACCTGGACGACCTCAAGGCCTACGGGCGCCAGAAGGGCTGGTGTCCCTATTTCCTCGCCCGCTACTCGGTACGGGGACCCGGGCAGGGGGCTGGGGGGCACCCCGGGGCGCAGGGGGTGACGCCGCCGTCGCCGTCCCCGCAGATCCTCCACGCCAACATCGTGGTCTACAGCTACCACTACCTGCTGGACCCCAAGATCGCCGACTTGGTCTCCAGGGAGCTCGCCAGGAAGTCGGTCGTGGTCTTCGACGAGGCCCACAACATCGGTGAGGTGGCGCCCGCGCCGTCCCCGCGCCGTGGGACACCCGCGCCGGGGCCACCACCGCCGCCACGGCGCCCGTCCCCGCAGACAACGTCTGCATCGACTCCATGGGGGTGAACATCACGCGCCGCACGCTGGACCGCTGCCAGGCCAACGTGGCCACGCTGCAGGCCACCATCCAGAGGTGGGCGTCCCCCCGCCGTGCGCCCCTCCACGCGCCCGTCCCCTGCCCGGCGCCCCGCCACGTCGCCCTGCCCGCAGGATCAAGGAGACGGACGCGCAGAAGCTCAAGGACGAGTACCGGCGCCTCGTGGAGGGGCTGCGCGAGGCCAGCGTGGCGCGCGAGACCGACATCTACCTCGCCAACCCCGTGCTGCCCGACGAGGTCCTGCAGGGTGCGTGGGCGCCGCGACGGGCCCCGCGGGGTGCCCCCCGGACCCCCAAAGCCGCCTGTGCCGCCCTCCGGGCACGGGTACCACGAGGGGCCCCGGGAGCTTCTTGCCAAGGGGGTCCCTTCGAGGGGACCCGGCCCCAAAGCAGCCCCCCATGCCCTCCAGTCTGCTCTCCATCTGGTCATGGTCACCACAAAGGTCCCCAAGACCCGTTTTGAGGAGACCCCAGCCCCAGAGCATCCCCTAGTACTCTGCAGTCTCCATTCCAGCTGGTCGTGGCCACCGTGAAGGTCCTCAGTAGCCCTTTTGAGGTGACCCCATGCCCAAAGCAATCCCTGATACCCTCCAGTCTGCTCTCCAGCTGGTCATGGCCACCACAAAAGACCCCAATACCCCCTTTGAAGTTACCACAGTCTCAAAGCAACCCCTGATACCCTCCAGTCTCTGCTAGAGCTGGCCATGGCCACCGTGGAGGCCCCCAAAACCCCTTTGAGGAGACCCCAGTCCCAGAACAACCCCTAGTACTCTACAGTCTCCATTTCAGCTGGTCACAGCCACCATGAAGGTCCCAAGACCTCATTTGAGGGGACCCCAGCCCCAAAGCAGCCCCTGATACCCTCCAGTCTCTACTGGAGCTGGTCAGGGCCACCATGCAGGTCCCCAAGACCCTCTTTGAGGGGACCCCAGCCACAAAGGAACTCCCAATACCCTTGAGGCTCTACTAGAGCTGGTCATGGCCACCATGCAGGTCCCAAGACCCTCTTGGCTGTGGGACACCCCTTTGAGGTGACCCCAGCCCCAAAGCAACCCCCAATACCCTCCAGTCTCTACTGGAGCTGGTCATGGCCACCACAGAGGTCCCCAGTATCCCCTTTGAGGTGCCCCCAGCCCCAAAGCAACCCCGATTCCCCCCAATGGGCCACCGTGAGGGTCCCCAGGAGGCTGCTGGGTGCGGGCGAGCCCACTGAGCCGCAGTGTCCCCGCAGAGGCCGTTCCCGGGAGCATCCGCACGGCCGAGCACTTCGTGGGCTTCCTCAAGCGCTTCCTGGAGTACCTGAAGGCGCGGGTGCGGGTGCAGCGCGTGGCGCAGGAGAGCCCGCCCGCCTTCCTCAAGGACGTCTACGAGAAGGTCTGCATCGAGCGCAAACCGCTCCGGTAAGCGGCGGCCCCTGCCTGTCCCAGGAGGATTTCAGGTCTGGAGGGGGTCGGGGGTGGCCTTGGGGCTGGGGTCCCCCCAAAGGGGGTACTGGCGACCTCTGTGGTGGCCCTGACCAACTCCAGTAGAGATTGGAGGGTATCGGGGGTTGCTTTGGGGCTGGGGTCACCTCAAAGGGATGTCCCACAAACAAGAGGGTCTTGGGGACCTTCATGGTGGCCATGACCAGCTCTAGTAGAGCCTCAAAGATATTGGGGTTGCTTTGGGGCTGGGGTGCCCTCAAAGGGGGTCTTGGGGACCTGCATGGTGGCCATGACCAACTCCAGTAGAGACTGGAGTGTATCGGGGGCTGCTTTGGGGTCCTCTCAAAGGGGTGTCCCACAACCAAGAGGGTCTTGGGGACCTGCATGGTGGCCATGACCAGCTCCAGGAGAGCCTGGAGGGTATCGGGGGCTGCTTTGGGGTCCCCTCAAAGGGGTGCCCCCCAGCGCAGCGGGTCAGGGCTCGGCGCCCCGTGCCCCGGGGCGGCCGCGGTGACGGTTCTGCGCCAGGTTCTGCGCCGAGCGCCTGCGCTCGCTGCTGCGCACGCTGGAGATCGCCGACGTCGCCGACTTCTCCGCCGTCACCCTCGTCGCCAACTTCGCCACCCTCGTCAGCACCTACGCCAAGGGTGAGCCGGACGCCTGGGCCCCTCCGCACGGCGTTGGGGGGGGAGCCTCGGGGGGTCACCCCGGGGGGGCCCGCGCTGGGGCTATAAACAACCCCTCGCTGATCCTATTAGCGCTAAGCAGCTTTGCGTGCGTGTCCCCCCCCCGGCCACCCCCCGAGGTGACCTTGGGGACGGGTGGCCCCGGCTGCTGTCCCCACGGTGGCCTGGTGCCCCCGGTAGCCCGGTTGGGCTGCGGATGGGTGACCCTCTCGCCACGTGTTTGCGGCTAGGGGGGCGTCTTTGGAGGGGGGGGTACGTTGGCTGCCACCAAGCCGGCCTTGAGGAGCCCCCCCTGTCCCTGTGTGTCCCCCCCCAGGTTTCACCATCATCATCGAGCCCTTCGACGACCGGACCCCCACCATCGCCAACCCCATCCTGCACTTCAGGTGCGGGGGGGACACGGGGACAGTTCGGGATGGGGATCAGCAAGGACGTCGGGGCTGGGTCCAAGCTGGGGGCCAATGGGGGGCACGGATGGGGAGGGTTCGGGGGGGACGCCGGAGTTTGGGGGCCGCTGGGGAGCCCGGGGTGGCCCTGTCACCCGTCGCTGTCCCCGTCCCAGCTGCATGGACGCCTCCATCGCCATCAAGCCCGTCTTCGAGCGCTTCCAGTCCGTCATCATCACGTCCGGGGTGAGTCCCCAGGCCCGCGACGGGTCCCCCCGAGTCCCCCCGATGTCCCCTGTGTGCCCCGGCACCTCACGTCCCCCCGTTCCGCTGCCCCTTTGGGCGCCCTGCACCCCGCTGCGTGTCCTCTCCTTGCTCCGTTGTCCCTTCCGCGTCCCCAGCGAGGCCTGGCAGGGCTGTCCCCAGCCCCACGTCCTCGCTCCGTCCCCTCCCCAGACTCTCTCGCCGCTGGACATTTACCCCAAAATCCTGGATTTCCGCCCCGTCACCATGGCGACCTTCACCATGACGCTGGCCCGGACCTGCCTCTGCCCCATGGTGAGTGGCAGCGGGGGGGGGTCCTAGCGCAGGGCTGGGGGGCAGGCGGGGACCCCCGTGTCAGCGGCGTCCCCGTCCCTTGCAGATCGTGGGCCGCGGCAATGACCAGGTGACCATCAGCTCCAAGTTCGAGACGCGCGAGGACATCGGTACGGGACAGGGATGGCCACAGGGGCAGGGCTATAGGGCTGGAGGGGACACGGAGAGGGGAGATGGAGCTGTGGGGACAGGGCTGGGGACAAGGGACAGGATATGGAGCTGTGGGGACACAGGATAGGGGATAATAGAGCTGTGGGGACAGGGTTGGGGACAAGGGACAGGATATTGAGCTAAGGGGCGAGGGACAGAATATAGAGCTATGGGGACAGGGCTGGGGACAAGGGACAGGGGATATAGAGCTGTGGGGACAAGGGATGGGGGTAATAGAGCTATGGGGACAGGGTTGGGGATAAGGGACAGGATATAGAGCTGTGGGGACAAGGGATAGAGGAGATAGAGCTGCATGGACAGGGTTGGGGACAAGGGATAGGATATGGAGCTATGGGGCAAGGGACAGAATATAGAGCTATGGGGACAGGGCTGGGGACAAGGGACGGGATATTGAGCTGTGGGGACACAGGACGGGATAATAGAGCTATGGGGACAGGGTTGGGGACAAGGGATAGGATGTGGAGCTATGGGACAAGGGACAAGGGATATAGAGCTGTGGGGACAAGGGACAGGGGGTAGTAGAGCTGTGGGGACATGGTTGGGGACAAGGAGAGGGGATAATAGAGCTGTGGGGACAGGCCTGGGGACAAGGGACAGGATATGGAGCTGTGGGGACAAGGGACAGGGGGTAATAGAGCTGTGGGGACAGGGCTGAGGGATAGAGCAATGGGGACAGGGCCGAGGATATAGAGCAATGGGGACAGAGATGGGGCCAAGGGACAGAGAATAGAGGGCTGGGGACAGGGATGGCTGTAGGGCAGGGGGCAGGTCGGGGGCCCAGGCACGTGGGGCAGCGCCAGGGAGGGGACAGGAGGGCACGGCCGTGACAGGGTGTCCCCCCGTCACCCAGCCGTCATCCGCAACTACGGCAACCTGCTGCTGGAGATGTCGGCCGTGGTCCCCGACGGCATCGTGGCCTTCTTCACCAGCTACCAGTACATGGAGAACATCGTGGCCTCGTGGTACGAGCAGGTAGGGGCGCCCCGCGGTGTCCCCGCGGTGTCCCTCGGGTGTCCCCACGCTGTCCCCACGCTGTCCCCGCGCTGCCGCCGGGGCACCCGCGCGCGTCCCCGTCCCCGTCCCCGCAGGGCATCCTGGAGAACATCCAGAGGAACAAGCTCATCTTCATCGAGACGCAGGACGGGGCCGAGACCAGCATGGCCCTGGAGAAGTACCAGGAGGTGGGTGCCGCAGTGGGCGGGCAACGGGGCACCCATGGGTGCCCTCGGCAGCGCCCGTGGGTGCTGGGCCTGACGGCGCTTCGCAGGCGTGTGAGAACGGCCGGGGGGCCATCCTGCTCTCGGTGGCCCGGGGCAAGGTGTCGGAGGGCATTGACTTCGGTGAGTGTGGGGCCGTGGGGACACGGGGGCGCGTGGCCGGCGGGGGTGTCGCCCTGAGCACCCGCTGCCCCCCAGTGCATCACTACGGCCGGGCTGTCATCATGTTCGGGGTGCCCTACGTCTACACCCAGAGCCGCATCCTCAAGGTGAGTGGGGGTCCGGGGGGCACCCCGGGACACATCGGGGCACCCCGGGACACATGGGGGCACCCATAGAGCCAAGCCAGGCACCTTGGGGCCTGACCTGGCATCCTCGGGTACGTTGGGGCACCCCGGCCACACTGGGGGGGGGGGGGAGGCACCTGTGGGGGGACATTTGGGGACACCATGGGGCACGGCCAGGCACCCCGAGAACAGAGTGGGAACAGATGGGCACGTTGGGGACACCATGGGGTACCCATTGGGCACGGTTGGGTACCCCAGGGACACAGTGGGGCACCCATGGAGGCACAGCCCGGTACCCTGAGGACACTGTGGGGCACATCAGGCCCTCAAAGACACAGCCAGGCACCCTGGGGCACCTATAGGGACATAGCCAGGCACCCTGGGGACACGCTGGGACACATCAGGCACCCATGGGGGCACAGCCAGGCACCCTGGGGACACTCGGGGGCACCCATGGGGGCACAGCCAGACGCCCTGGGGACACCCTGGGGCACCTATAGGGACATAGCCAGGCGCCCTGAGGAAACACTCGGGGGCACCCATGGGGGCACAGCCAGATGCCCTGGGGACATCCTGGGGCACCTATAGGGACATAGCCAGGCGCCCTGGGGACACTCGGGGGCACCTCACACCCCCAGGACCCAGCCCCGTCCCCCAAGAGCCCGACAGGCCGCCCCGAGGGCCAGCGCACGGGTGCCCGCCCAAGCCGCCCCATCCCGCGGGGGCACCCATGGGTGCGCGCGGGGCACCCACGCGCCGCTGCCGCCCCAGGCCCGCCTCGAGTACCTGCGCGACCAGTTCCAGATCCGCGAGAACGACTTCCTCACCTTCGACGCCATGCGCCACGCGGCGCAGTGCGTGGGCCGGGCGCTGCGCGGCAAGACCGACTACGGCCTCAGGGTGTTCGCCGACAAGGTGGGTGCCCCGCGGCGGCGCGGCGGGCGCGGGGTGCCCCCCCGGGCCCCCCGCCGTGACGGGGGGTGTCCCGCAGCGCTTCGCCCGCGCCGACAAGCGGGGCAAGCTGCCCCGCTGGATCCAGGAGCACCTCACGGACGCCAACCTCAACCTCACCGTGGACGAGGCCGTGCAGGTGGCCAAGTTCTTCCTGCGCCAGATGGCCCAGCCCTTCCAGCGGGTGAGGAGACCCCCCCTGCATCCTGCGGGACCCTCCGGCATCCCGGGAGACCCTCCCGCATCCCGGGAGATGCTCCCAGGTCTCGGGAGACCCTCTGACGTCCCGGGAGCAGCTCCCATGTCCCAGGAGGCATCCCAAGAGATGCTCCCACATGCCGGGAGACCCTCCGGCATCCGAGGAGACCTGCCCACATCCCAAGAGGTGCTCCCAAGTCTCAGGAGACCCTCTGACATCCCGGGAGATGCTCCCGCATCCCGAGAGACTCTCCCACATCCCGGGAGATGCTCCCGCATCCCGGGAGATGCTCCTGCATCCCAGGAGACCCTCCCGCCTGCCGGGAGACCCTCCCAAATCCCAGGAGATGCTCCCACATCCCGGGAGACCTCCCTACATCCCAGGAAACCCTCTGGTGTCCCAGGAGACCCTCCCACATCCCAGGACACCCTCCTGCACCCCAAGAGATGTTCCCGGGAGGTGCTCCCGCATCCGGGAGACACCCCAGGAGCTGCTCCCGCATCCCGGGAGACCCTCCGGCATCCCGGGAGCTGCTCCTGCATCCCGGGAGCTGCTCCTGCATCCCGGGAGCGCTCAGCCGTCCTTGTCCCGCCAGGAGGACCAGCTGGGCCTGTCCCTGCTCACGCTGGAGCAGCTGCAGTCCGAGGAGATCCAGCAGCGCCTGGAGCAGATCGCCCAGCAGGTGTGAGATTCCCGGGAAAAGGTCCCTGGGATCGCACGGCTCCGACCGGGGTCGTGCTCGGAGGCGGCGCCCGGCCGCGCTCGGAGCTGGATCCCTCCGGCCGCGCTTGGAGATGGGACCTGGGATCCGCTGGATCCTCCCTCCGTGGCGCTTGGAGCTGCGCTCGGAGCCGGATCCGTCCCGGCCCTTCCCGCCCGCTCCCTGCCGTGCAGGGGCTCCCGCTTTGCCCTTATTTTTTTTATGCAATTCCCAGAATAAATCCGGGGCCGGAGGCTCCGCTCGGCGCGTTGTTCCCTGCCGGACGCCCGGTGCCTCCGGCCGCGGCACCCATGGGTGCCCGGCTCCGCTTCCCAGCCCCGAGGACGGATCATCCGTCGTGTGCCAGGTCGTGGGTGCTGCCCGGGGGCCTGCGGGCGGGAGATGGGGACAGGGGGGACACCGGGACGGGATAGGGGCCTGGTGGCACCGCAGAGCCCAAGGAGCCGTCCTGGGCATGCAAGGGTGCTATATATGGGTGCTGTAGGTGGGTATGGGTGCTGTACATGGGAGTGGGTGCTATACCTACATGCTACAGGTGGGTATGGGTGCCCTACACAGGTGCTATAGGTACCATACATGGGTCCGTTGCCACATGCAGGTGCTACAGGCAGGTATAGGTGCCATATATGGGTGCTACAGGTGGGTATGGGTGCTGTACATGGGGGTGGGTGCTATACTTAGGTGCTATAGGTGGGTATTGGTGCTATACATAGGGGTGAGTGCTATACTTAGGTGCTACAGGTGGGTATTGGTGCCCTACACAGGTGCTATAGGTGCCATACATGGGTACGGTGCCACACACAGGTGCTGCAGATGGCTATAGGTGCCATACATGGGTGCTACAGGTGAGTATGGGTGCTATACATTGGTATGGGTACCATACAGAGATGCTATAGGTGCTATACATGGGTACAGGTGCTGTACACAGGACCCACCCATACATGGGTCCGGTGCCACACACAAGTGCTACAGGCGGGTATAGGTGCCATGCATAGGTGCTAAGGTGGGTATAGGTGCTATACATGGGTGCTGGAGATGAGTATAGGTGCTATGCATGGGTACAGGTGCCGTACATAGGTGCTGGAGTTGGGCACGGGTGCTATACATGGATGCAACACGTGGGTATGGTGCCATACATGGGTGCCATACATGGGTGCAATACATGGGTGCTATAGGTAGATATGGGTGCCATACATGGGTGCCATACGTGGGTATGGTGCTATACGTGGGTGCTATAGGTAGGTATGGGTGCCATACACAGGTGCTACACATGGGTATGGTGCTATACATGGGTGCTATACATGGGTGCTATAGGTAGGTATGGGTGCCATACACAGGTGCTACACGTGGGTATGGTGCCATACATGGGTGCCATACATGGGTGCAATACATGGGTGCTATAGGCAGGTATGGGTGCCATACATGGGTGCCATACGTGGGTATGGTGCTATACGTGGGTGCTATAGGTAGGTATGGGTGCCATAC
>JAVCKT010096588.1:0-12849 GCA_032273925.1 Rhynchotus rufescens | reverse complement strand
CACAGGCTGCCCAGGGAGGCTGTGGAGTCTCCTTCTCTGGAGGTCTCCCAAACCCGCCTGGATGCCGCCCTGTGCCCTGTGCTCTGGGTGTCCCTGCTGGAGCAGGGGGCTGGACTTGATGATCTCTAGAGGTCCTTTCCATCCTTAACCATTCTGTGATTCTGTGACGACTTAGCAGGCAGGGTGGGGATGGGTTTGCAGTTGGCCTTGAAGATTTTGAAAGTCTTTTCCTACTATTATGATTCTGTGAGCTATGATTCCTAGGAGCCAGGTGCAACAGTCTCCAGTTAGATGTGTATCCAACTTACTTTGAAGCAGAGAAATATTTCTATCAACAGATAGAAAGAACCTGAAGATACTGAAATCAATGAAATTTGACACAAATTTGGCATCTGACCCTAAAAATGGAGGACGGACTCTAAGCAAGTATCATTTCTGTAACGAGAGCTTCAAGGCCTATCACAACCACAAAAATTATTTTATTCTTAACTGTATAAGGCAAAAAAACCCCACACTGCCCTCCCTCCAAATCCAGTGCAAATGGAAACAATAGCAATTTCCCCCTTGGAAACCAAAATTCATGCAGCAATGAGCTGGGGACAACAAAGAAAGGAAAAAGTGAGGAACCTGAAGGTTCCAGCCATATGATGAGGTAAGAGACAACAGATAGCCACGGTCTCAGCTGAAATTGAGGAGAATATGGGACAGCAATATAGCTATGTATAGAGATGATACAGCTGTAGTGGAGCCCAGGGGGTTGGCAGGATACCCATGCAAAGCTATGGAGAAAGGATTTTCACATGTGCTGACCATGGGCACTGTAATGCATGTGTTGTAGGTCTGGCCCATCCTACCAAAGTAACCACGCGTCTGGCAGGGGCTGTGTAGATTTTTATCTGACCTTTTCTGATGCAATGCAATGACTTCTGATCATTTATTCCAGAGCTCACCCTGCTGCTATCAACGCTTTCCTGGACTATTGGGATATATGGAAAATGTTTGACAGCTTTTGATTTTTCTTTCTCTGAAAAACAAAACAAACCAACCAAACAAACAAAAAAAAACCCTACTTGTTGCATTCTATCCTTTTTAACGATGGTGCAGTCGTGCAATCCCCAGTTGCATCCAGGGCTATCTCAGACTATATGAGATTTTTAAAATCTGTCAGCATGAACTTCTGTGCCTTTCCTTCAAATCTCAACTCCAAAAAGAATTCATATAACAAAGGAATGAGATGTGACCCCAGACTGTGTTATCATCATTAAAAGAAAAAAAAAGAGAGAGAAAGAGAGAGAGAAAAGGGAGATATATATCTGCACTCATAACTCCTTTCTAAAATGCACCACTATACACTGCTGTATTATAGTTTACCAAAAGAAAGAACAGGATGGAAAATAGAGAAAAATAAAACTTACAAGACCCAAAGGTGAATATAAAACTGAATTCTCTTGGGCATCATGCCCGTATCTCACAGTGGCAATCAAGACTCCTATTTCCATGGGAACTGATGCTCCCATATGATTCAAAAACAGAAAAACAAGAGGCTGTGCACACTTGTACTTGTGTGAGAAGAAGCCTTGCCATCCACAGAGCTAGAGAAACAACTCCTGCTAACTTGGCAGCAGTAATACACCCATTATCCACAATGATAACATGGCCATTTTCCACAAAAACTCTCAGACTGGTGAGATTTAATGGAGAGAGAACAGGGCCTCAGGAGGTCTGGATTCTGTTTTCAGCTCTGCTGCTAGTCTGAAGTTGGGCTTTGGCAACTTCTCTCTCTGAATTTCTGTTTACCCATTGTAAGGCAGGCATAATGAAAATGATGGTGTTTAGGCAGGATTTTGAGATCTCTGGGTGAAACAACTCCAAAGGACGGCTTTCACTTCCCGGGAACTCGAGGCATCTCTTTCTTATACAACATCCCTTTCCTTCTTTTCCTTTTTCTTCTCTTTCATTTTTCCTCTCTTCTTTTTCTTTTTTCTCCCTTCCTTTCTCTTTCCTTTTTTCTTCTTGTCTTCTTCCCTATCTCCCTCTTTCCTGTCTTCCTTCCTTCCAACCTGCAAATTATCATATCAATCTTACACATCAGAATACTTGTGTATTATTATTATAATGATTGTGAGCAGTGTTCTAAGGTAGAGCCGCTGTTAAACTACAGTGATTTGATGAAAGAACACCTAGCAATATATTGCAACTGTCTCTGGAAACTTAAAAAAGGTTCACTTGCTTTATTTTGCTTTTAATATGTAATAAAAGTAAAATATGTAATAAAGACATTATAAACATTTTAATGAAAATCATTATAGTTCAGCTGGACATGAGGCCATACTGTAGAGTGGTTTATAGTGGTTTCTCCCATGAAGTCAATATCAAGTTCTCCTTGAGCCTTTTGGCACATAACCTGTAACTATTGCTGAAATAAAAATAACCTAGTACAAATTATGTCACTCTAGCGTCCATTGTGTCAAAAGCTTAATAATAAAATAATTTAAAAAGCTAAAATAATATTGTAAACCGAAGTGAAAAGTAAAAAGCAAACAATTATGTTATTGCAAGATAAATATTTACTAAAACATTAAATGCTTATGTAAAATATACATACAGAATAATTTTTCAATTGCTAGAATCCTCCTGAATTTGATTCACAACCCAGCATTAATCCATCATCCTTAGAAATAGATTGTTGTGTTGATTTTATGTTTGGTAATAGTCCATATATATGAACTTCATGAAGATCGAACATAAAAGTGATAAAATTGCAACATTTCCACACGAACACAGCATTCCACCTTCCTGATTAGATAGACCTGTTGTACTCCTGACTTTTTAGTAGAAATATTTCCAGGGAAATTTAATAGGGCACAGGTAAAAAAGAGTTTGAGTTTTACAGTTAGATTATGATTCAGTTCAACAACTTCTAACAAACAGTTTTGTATGTTTGCCTCTGTGGGAATCTGTCCTGACTCTAAAAAAGAAAATGAATGCATGCTTTTCTTTTCTTTTTTTCTTGACATAAACTGCTTTTCTAGATCCATATGCAACATAAGAATAACCTTTTTGTCTGGCAGTCCACAAAATCTCTAAAAACCTCCTAGCAAATCATAGTATTAAAAACTGAAATTTTGATTTAAATTTGGAATTAATATTTAAAAAAAAAACCCTTAACCATGCTTATGAGTAGATGGAACTGAAATTACTCTTATCTGGCATTTGATAAGTGTTGTATATTTTGATGGCAGTAGAAAAGCAAGAACTTCACCATCTCATGTGTGTACTAGACTGCAAAGCCCTTGTTTCAATTAGTGGGTAATGACACATGCGGGTTAATCCCCATTTACTAATGAGTGTTATAATCTCGTGTATGTAACAGAGGATAACTGTTTCCTAGGGTCCAAGCATGGTTTGTAATAAAAGATCTACAGTTGTGGAATTCATTAAAAAAAGAGGCTACAAACCATCATAGAATGAAGTATCAGATCAAATTCCAAAAAGAGCCCTTTGATTTGGCTATTTTTCTAGCTCCGAACCTATCATGTTAAAATCTGTCCTAAAAATATTAAAAAGGATTAGGAGTATATGGAGAACAGATATTTTGCCTAAATGGCTGAACAAAAGAGAAAACTCATTAAGTTTCTCATTTAGTGTCTAAAAACAGCTAAATCTTAAACTGTCTTGCTGAAACAAAACAGTTCAACGTTCCAAACGTTCCAAATCCTGAAGAGCATGATAAATTGCTTCATATTTAGTTACAGGGGGTGCCTAGACTCTCTCAGTGGATAGATTTTTGCCAAGTTTTTGTGTGTGTGTAGTCAAGCAAACTACTTGTTGATTTTGGTGTTCATCGGCCACAGTTTCACCTGAAAATAGTTAAGCAATTTATCGTGCTCGTCAGGATTTACAACATACGAATGTTTGTGTGCGCTTCAGATTATGACCGAAATTGCGAGGTTTACAGCCAAGTGTTCAGCTGCCTTTCAAGTTGAGTGACCCTAGACTATATTATCTAAATGTCCTCCTGACTTGAATCCCAAAAAGGCTCTTCTATGTGCTTGAATATTTTCGGAAAGAACGCAGAGCTTTGCTCAGGCCTCAAGAGAAAGCATCAAAAAATTGTAGCCATCTGTTAAGTATTGTGGAGTGTTTTCAAAAGAGACAGAAATGGCCCAAATCATAGTTCAACAGACTTGCAAATTTTTAAAATAGATTGCTTACTGAACTGACTTTAAACTAAAAGCACTAAAACACAATGTACAAAAATAGGAACCTAGTATTATTGTCACAAGTGTAGTGAAAAGGGCCAACTGTCACTGAAAATACTTATGTATACTTATGCAAAAATACTTTCCTATGTAGTCTCTTAACCTTTTTTTTAACCTATCCTTTAAGATCTGTGCAGAGCTATTCCTATTTTTTTATTTTTTTTTTTTAATTGGGAAACATGGGTTTTGGTTGGTGGTTTTTTTTTTTTTTTTTTTTGTTCCTCACCATCCCTCACTGTCCCCACAGAAGCAGGTTATTTCTGCTTGCTATTCTAGCTAAATTCTATTCTAGCTAGTTGTTGGACAGTCTTCTTTCTGAGCCGGGCTGGATAATGCCCTGGATGCCCTGGATGTCTACTCTGAGCCCTAACCTGTTAACTAACGGAGGAGGGATCATTCGCAAAGATACTCTCATTCTAAAATATCCACTGGTCTTCAGAACAACCTAAAATACGAAACAGAAAACTTCTAGACAGTCTGATTAAAATACTGTTCCCCCGCAGTGCTTCTGCATTTTAGCACCCTGTTTTGTCCCACAGTCATTTGGTAGCTCTCCAGCAGAGACTTGTCTTTGGTAGAAAAATTGCACAGCTCTGAGAACTCCCTGTCAGCACCAGGTGCGCCTGACTTGGCAAAGCAAGTTACTTATCTGCCAACTGGTGCAAAAGTTCTAATTTTTTTCCCTCTGAAATGTCCTATAGTGTTTGTCACTCTGGCATTGCTGGTAGAAAGAGCAGCAATGCTGGAAATGACAGAGTGACTGACAACTATTTTAATGTCTGTCATCTACCTCTGCATTCCTTGTACACACACACAGTCAAGAAGGGCACTTGTGCTAATATTATGGCTAAGCTTCTGGTACAAGGAATGCCTCAGATCGGCAAAAGAAAGTTTTAATAAAACTTTGTTTTATTTATAAAAAAAAAGTAGAGTTTCAAAGAACTATGACACAGGTAACCTTTATAGTATTTACTCACTGAAGTTTTATTTTACAATTTTACATTTTTTAAAATCTTTATTTTAGCTTTATTTTAAAAAATATTTTTGAGATCTGTTTTTGTCTCTTTTTTTTAGCCTCTTGCAGCATTTTAAAACCAGTAATTGAATGAATAACTGAAAAAGGGAATTCTATCCTATAGTAACATACTGACACCCACATAACTCTCTTGCAAGGACAGAAACAACATTTGCACAGGCCCCTGTCGCTCGAGGAGATGCACAATTATCCATCCTGACAAGCAGGGTGAGATTTACAAATCTTCCGGCTCTGGAAGGCAGCAAAGCACCTTCCCTCTGGCTTTCACAGGCCACGTCCTTTTCACATGTCCTCCTGCCCCATCCACCTTCATCCCAGTCTTGTTCCTATCCAACAAGGGCTGCTCTCCGCTTTGTGGCTTGATGATAGATATTTATTATCTCCCACCATGGTATGCACTTCCACAATTCTTCATTCAGTCTCTCAGGGGCCTCTTAACCAACTCTTTGTCCTTTCTCCCTGTCCACCAAGTCTTCCAGCACCTTGGTGACTCCTGTTTTCATCACTCATCTCCTGACTAGTTTCTGCTCTTCCCACATTTCAATTATTTGCCAAGGGATCCCCACTTCCAATTCTGACATAGAGTGGCATTTGCAGGAAATATCCTGTTTAATCCATGTATTTCTGAAACATAGTAGGGCAGATGTCATATTTAGCAGCAAAGCCACAACAAACCTGTACAGCATTTTCACTAAGGGTGGCATTAAATTCACATAGCATTATAAAATTTGGCCAGCTCTCTTAAGAACAAAAGCACAACTTTAATGCAACTTGTCCTACGTGGGCCTCTAAATATCAAATCCCTGAGCCTAAGTATGAAGATATTAGTGATTCTTGGAGAAAAAAAAAATGCTGTTTTTAATATCATATTTTCTCTAGAGTAGTAGCTATTTTAGATTTTAAAAAAAATGTAGTAACAGTAAAAATTTACACCGATCAAGACACACACGACTGAGAATTCCAGATGAAACTTATTTCGGAAGACCATGAATGGCTGAAAACAGAAGCCTCCAATTCAAATCAAGGGGAAGACCGGGGAGGAAAATCTATAATCTATCCAATCTATCTATAATTTATCCATATATTATCTGTTTAGGAGATAATCCTGTCCCAGAAAAGTTTATAATCTGAAGGCAGCTAGGCAGAGCCTGGGCAGGGAGCTGGAGTAAGTTGTTTTAGGTTACGCAGAAGGTGACACAGCTGAGTATCCACACTGGACCTCTGCAGCGTCTCCCGCACGTGCAGGAAACTGGGACAGCCCAGTGGCAAATCCCAAGAACCTTGGTCACGGTATTTCCCTACCACATGCCCATGAAATCTGTTAAGGACACCGTGCGGTGATTACACTGTGATCTGCCGCCAGTGATATGTATTTATCTGCCATGTATGTTTTTACAATGGAATTTTCATGGCTGTAACCAAGACTTGGCGCAATTCCCCGGTGCAGGAGGCACCACACATCTCTGCTCCGGGGATTTCTTTCTGACCTCCCTACACATAGTGTTTGGTGGGGTTCAATTTGCAAGCCACTGGGCAACCACGTTGGGGCACGTGGGTCAAACTGCAAGCGAAAGGTGGGGTAGCGCGTGAGGGCGGCGCGTTGTCCTGACGTTGGAGACATTTGGCTTGGCCCGTTCCCATGTACTTTTCCACACAAGGAAGCGTGGGGAGGTTTCCTTCCCCGTGGCCGGTACGGGCTCGTTGTGAAGCCGAGGCGAGGCGAGGCGCCCGCCACGTTGCCGCACCGAGCGCCTGCTGACACCCGCGGGCCGCCTCTGGGGCCAAGAACGCCCAAGAAACGACGCGCGCCGCCCCAGCGCGATGCGTAACAGCTGCCTGCCGCAGGCAGGAAGCAAAACAAAACATAAAATAGTTATAAAAAAAAAGCACTAAGTAACAGGAATTGGCGCTGCTCGGGGCAGGCGGGCGCTGCCGTTGCGCGGCGCAGCAATGGCGGCAGCGGCGCTGCCCGCCCCGCCGCGCGTCACGGGCGGGCGCGTCGTGGCGGGCGGGCGGACGGGCGGCCACGTTGGCAGGGCGGGCCGGGGCCGGGGCGGCAGCGGCGCCGAGAGCAGCGAGGCGGGCCGGGCCGGGCCGGGACAGGACAGGGGAGCGCGGCTTCGTGTGTCCCGCAGAGCAGCGCTGGGCGCGCGGACATGTCCTCGCCGCCCAAAGAGAAAGCGGAGACGCGCGCCGGGCACCCGCCTGCCGGTACTGCCGCCGCGCCGGCCGGAGGGCGGGAAGGAGGCAGGGAGGGAAGGAAGGAAGGAAGGAGGGATGGGGGCGTTGGAGCCGAGCGCGGGCGCGGCGCGGCCTATGCCTCCCTCCGCGGCCCCGGCGCGGGGCGGCCGCCTCGTCCCGTCCCTGTCCCGTCCCGTCTCTGTCCCGTCCCTGTCCCGTCCCGTCCCTGTCCCGTCCCGTCGCTGTCCCGTCTCGCTGCGCTCCCGCGGGGAGACCCTGCCCGCCCGCCCTCCGCCTCGCTCCGGGAGCGGCTCCCTAAGGAGCCCGCCAGGAAACGGCGAGGCTCGTGGTTCACAGCGGGGGTTATTTTGAAGTGGGTGACGTTTGGTGGATAGTTCTGTGCAGCAGAGACTCGGAAAGCGGCTTTTGGACCCTCTTCCAGTTGTGCTTCTCACTCCCGCAGTGGCGCCGGGGCTGCCCTGTCCCTGGCGTGTGGGGATGGCCCCGGGACCCGTTCCCAATGCTGGCCCCTGGCTGACGCGAGCTGGCGCCTGGATCCGGCTCCAGGTGCTTTTCCAAGCGCCAGGTGCTCTCGCAGCCTCAGGCCTTCAAAGCGGCTCCTCCGGAGGCCGCAGTGGGTGCCAGTTTTCCTGCAAAGAAGTTGCTGACATACTGGATCAGTTGAGCGAATACCCTAGAAACAAGTAACGCGCAGCGCAAAACCATAACGCGAGTGCCAGTTTCCCGGTCGTCGGGGTATTTCAGGGTGTTTTTCCCCCCTCTTTTTAAGACGTGAAGCCCAAGCTGTGTGGAAGAGCTTGTTGAGCTGCGTGTGCTCTTCATGAGGATCCCCCGGTGAATCCGAGGCAGGAGGAGTCAGTTTGGGAAGAGGATGGCGATGGTAGCGGCCGGGGAGAGCGGCTCTGGCACGTTGCGTCACCGCGAGGAAGCGGTGACTAACGGCCCTTCGGATTCGGAGGCCACGGCTTGGGTTTAGACCTCCCTCCCGAGCCGCTCTTGATCCTTGGAGAGTAATAAAGTAGAGCCCCTTTGGCTTCCTGGCAAGGGAGCAAGCGAGTTTTAATAAAAGGAAATTCGGGCATTGTTTTTAAAAAAAGGGAAAAAAAAAAGTTCACAGTTATGCGTGCCTGTAATGAGGACGTGAATCAGCCCACTGAGTATGAACTGCATACATAAAAGTGTAGGGAAAACTTAGATTATCTAAAATATAATTAAATCAGAACTGGAAAAATCCGTTGTTTTTCATATGTACTATTGGCCCTAACCTTACTAACCACGTGCCGTCCGTTTGCTTCATCTGTGCATTGATCTTTCACAGAGAAAAAGACCAGAGAAAAAAAAAACACTTGAAAAGAGAAAGGATAATGAAATGGAAAGAAACCTCGAGACCTCAGGCTGCTAACAGGGTACCTGGAGTGTGTTTGAACTCCTTTCTGAAACTTAATAGGGCTTAAGTTGTAGCTCTTTTAAATATCCATCTGTCGGTAGGATCAGTGCCTCTGTAACACATTGCTGAGTAGGTTTGTGCAGCTTGTGATCACCCTGGAGGCCTGCACCTTAGTTAGAGGTGTAACTAAGTTTTTAGGTACTTGTTTCTTCTAATATTCTTCTAATACATACAGTGAATACATAAAGAAAGGCTGTTGTCTCAACAGTGTATTTATGAAGATAGATAGAATCTATCTAGATAGACAGCATCTATCTAGATAGCATGTGTCTATCTAAGAGATAGCAAAAGAATCATGGAAATAATTATGCACTTTTTTATTATTTAGAAACAAAACAAAATAAATTATACAGCCCTGAGCCAGGATTGTGCTGGGGGGTTAATATTCAGTACTATGCTCAAAAGGAAACGCTTAGTACTATGCTCAAAAGGAAACGGGCAAAGTGCTTAAGATCTGGCGTTTGCTGTTGCTTTGTGAGGGTTCCCACCCAGTCACTGTGAACAGCAAATTATTTAATTTGCACTTTAAGATTGCCCAGAAAGCGCCGCCTCGGGCCACGAGGTTGCCTGGACTGAGCTCAGCTTGTGGAGGGGGGATGTTTCTGCAGGTACCTGGTGCTTTGGATTCCTCTGCCCTTGGACGATGGGTTTGCAAGGGTTTGCACATTGCTCTCCTTAAGTTGGTGTAGCTTTGCAAGGGTGGCAGAGGTGCACCTCAGCTGTGCTCACTGGATGCAGAATTTCTGTTTTGCTCAGAGATATAAACTGTCATTTGCTGGATGCCTCTCTTGATCTCCCAGGTCTGCACAGTACCTGTAATAACCTTATGTTACTACATAAGTTATGTAGTAACTCAGTTATGTGCCAGTGTTCTTTTGCCTGGTTGTACTATGGTATTAGTAGAAAAATCAAGACATTGGTGATCGTAACGTTTACTGCCTTGGTCACTGGCTGCTATGTAATTTTGTTGTCTGTTTTTTATCATTAATTTTACATACAGAAAGATCCTTAAATTTTAGCAGCATGATTTTGTTGGTGATAAATGATGTATCATCAGGCTGCTCCTTTGTAAGAGGAGAGGGATTTTTAGACCTGTAGGGTTGATGCTGAATTGGTAGCTAAATTCTATGATTTTCTATGCGATAGTGAAGAGCTTCAGTGTGGAAGTACACAAATATTGTCCAGAAGTGCTGCTTCCACAAAATGTAATCTGAATGGGAAGTAATGTGAACTGGTTGTGCAATGACACTGAATGAATTTCTAAATTAATGTAAATAGAGCTGATGAAGATGAAGGAGGTAAAAACAACTCCTGTGAGTAAAGGTTTTAGGATTTGGTTTTGCAGGTTCATGCTGTCTCATCAGGTGGATTTAATAGAAATTGCTGCTGTAGATCTGCAGTCTCTTGAGTTTTGTTGGCAAGGCTCAGGGACATACTAATCACTTTGATTAACTAAGTTAAACTTAAGTTTTTAGAGCAGCAGTTTTCCGAAAGGAAAGATTTTGGGAAAACATAAGTGAAAACTATATTTCTTTGTAATTTAAGCTCTCTGACTTTCCCTGTCCCACATGCGGCACCGCTCACTTCTTAAGTACTGTAGTTTTCATCCTGGGCAGATTATCCCAAACGGATGGATGGGAGCACATGGAGCGGTGTGAAACCCAAGCACAGGAGGCTGTCGGCAGCACCGGCACCACTCCGTGCTGCCCTCGTGGCTCTCGGGGGAGCTGCTCCCATCTGGTGCCCCTGCTCTGCCCCTGTGCTCACCTATAGCAGGGCTAAAAGCAGCCAGGAGCCGAGAACGCGACGAGGGAAAGCAGGTCAGGAACAACCTGCCTGCAGATCTCTGCTCAGCTGCTGCAGACGAGGAGTCCCAGCATGATTCGCTTTGCCCCGCGTTGCAGGGGATAAGCAAGGAATTTCCGTGGATTTGCTGTCGCTTCTCACTCCGTGTTTCAAAGGGATGCCTTTCTGATTGCATCGTGTCCAAAACTAAATCTTGGCAAGGATAAGAAATGGGATAAATGCTTTTGTTTTGCACAATAAAAAGTGGTGTGATGCAAATAAGAGTTTTCCTGAATTTTGATTTTTATTACACTATTCATGAAGTGCTTTTCCTCATCAGTAGTATTCTTGTTATTGCTCTACGTTTTAACTTGAAATAATGAAAGTGAAGTTTTTTAACCCTTCCTGAATTATAGGAGTATTTAACATAGCAGTTTGTGGCCTTTCGCATGATTTTAGGCATCTTTTTTTCCTTCTCTTGATTGCAGCAAGTTAATAGGGGTGAGAGTTGTATTAGAGTTCCGGTAGTATTGGAAGCAAACAGTAAAATGAGCCACTAGTGCTCAGAGGACATGAAGTGTCAGAGAATGGGAGGCTTGGTCAGATTTGCCACTTTAAAATGGTTTTGACCAGTTTTCAAAAATATGATTATTAAACTGTTCTGCAAAGCCTGGGGGAAGACGGGGAAGGTCATCCTTCAAACTTTTCTAAGATTTTCCCTGCTACTACTCCTACTGTTAAACAGATTTGGATTTAACTTAAGTGTTGTTGGTGGGTTTGAGTTATTTTTTCTTTTTCTCATTTTGCTGCAGTGAAAGCTGGCGGGATGCGGATTGTGCAGAAACACCCCCACAATTCTGAGGCCAAAGAAGAAAAAGATAAGGATGACCAAGACTGGGAAACCAGCAGGTGAGCGTTGTGGTTTGGTGGGTATATTACAGCTAATTTCCACCACCTTGAATATTATTGCTAAGTTGTTTTTCTTGCAGGAATCAAGCCAACAGTACAGTTATTTTTGTGTGATAAGTTTCATTTATGCAAGTTATGTGTCCCTTTCAGAGAACTGGAGGATTCAGAAATTTTTATATGTCATTTTGGGTTGTGCAGAGTTATAAAGACCGTGGATATTCGGGCACAAACATGAAGCTGTTCATCTGTGTGTCAGTTCATCTTGTTGCGGGCGAGTTGATTTCTTTTGTGTGGCACATACCCCTTTCCTGTTGACCTATTTGGCAATGTGGCATGAAAAGACAAGTCAAAATATGTGCTATTAGTACAAGCCCCTTCATTTTAGGTGGGAAATTACCACTTTCAGTGGAGAAGGGTGCCAAGACAGCCACTTGTGCCTTATCTTACTGTACATCTGCTTAAAACTGCTGAGTACCAAGTGTGGGGAAATGAAAGCAGGGAAATTCAGTGGACTGCAACATGTTTCTGTTCATAGAGGGGCACGGGTTTTGTGCTGCTTTCCTTGACTAGCTGTTTTCTTTGTAGTCAAGACTAAATTTACCTAAAATCTTTCTGCCTTGGCGTACTGCATTGTTTTGCCATTGCTATTAGCTCAAGGCAAAAACAAAACAAACAATCCCTACAAAACTGAAGAGCTGTTTTTGTGCTTTGCTGTGTACACTGACATGGGTGATGCTTGCTTTGGATTCGAAACAATGGTAAGAAGTTGGCATTGTGAAATGGCTGTAGGAATAGAAACAACCTAAGAACTTTTAATAAATAAATGACAAAACAGAAGTAACACATTTATGAGAACGAAAACATGGCTATAATTCATATATCCACATGAAAGGCTGTAAAACTGAACTTTATGCCTTTTTTTTTCTGCAAGCCATTTGGTCATCTTCTATTTCTGTTCAGTGGAGCCTAATTTGGAACAGAGTTTGTAGTGGAGTCAAGTTTTGACCAAAGGAAGGAATCACATCCTGTAGCTAATTTAAGCTTTATATATATATATATAAAATATATATATATATTATATATAGTATATATATTTATATATGTGTGTGTGTGCATGTATGTCTACATACAGTACTTTTGCAGATGGTGCTTGAGGAGCTGTAGATTTGAGCAAGAGGCCATTTACCCATAGGCAGAGTTGAGTGAAC
>JAVCKT010096587.1:0-12849 GCA_032273925.1 Rhynchotus rufescens | reverse complement strand
CCTCCTGTTGTGAAATTAATGGCTAGAGAGAATTGAGATTATTAATGAGCGAGGCTTACTCCTGCCCTCTTTGAAGACAGCAGAGATGTTGTCACTGGCTTCAATGACAGCAGGATGCAGCCACTGTTGGGCTCCCATGGTGAGCAGCAGGACTCCGGGACACCCGAGCTGTTGTCACTCCAGTTGCTGTGACTCTGCAGTGTCCATCAGGCAATGTTCACATGGTGCCAGGCTGCTTTTCTCGGCATGTGTCCTGCTGGATGCCACAAAAGTGAGACAGGACATGGTCACAATGACATGTCCAAAGATGAGTGCCATGAGAACCCCTGTTGGTGCAACAGCCACCTCTAAATACCTAGGAGAAGTGTGGGAGGAGAGATGAGAGAGACACCAGTTTTACTTCTGTCCAGTGAGGGATGTTTATAAATAGATCCAAGAAAGGGAAAACCTGTTCTGCTTCTGGCAAGATGTGTGCCAGTGGCGTGGGAACATTTCAAACCAATGTAGCACTTGCATTAGCTGGACCTCCCCGGCCTTGATTTTGAAAAATTAACCTTTCCTCCTGCTGTGTCTAACAGAGAGTAGTGGATGGGCCACCTTATGGAAGAAGTACAGACACTGCTTGCCTTTGACTGACAGCGGCCACTACGTTACCTCCAGTGACATCGAGGACATTTTGAAGAGCTTCGGGGTGGAATACCAAGTTTATGAGTTCCCGTCTGACTGGGACATCACGGAGTGCTTTATCGAGGGGGATCCGGTTGGAGGCCACATGATAGATTTCCTAACAGGGACGAAAAACTTCCTGGGCACTGCACCCGTGGACCTGAAGAAGCGTCTCCAAGAGGCTCTCCGCCAGCCTGAATGCAGCAGCAGGAAGGATGGGAGGATTATCCTCAACAACAACCTCAGTATGATCGTAGTTGAATCCTAGGGGCTGGGCCAGCTGCAGAAGACAAACTGGGGTGGGTGTAGAGGCAGAGCTCTGTCCTAGTAGGGGGTAGCGTAGAAAGGAGGCAAGTGACAACTTTTGAGAGGAGGTAGGTGGGAAAAAGAGATTCAGCTTGCAGCCTCCTGCTCGCAGCCAGGAGGGTTGCAGCTGGACCCAATACTGTAGTTGAGCTCTTTGTCCCCACAGTTGACGGGGCCAAGATTTCACCCCAGATATTTAGTCCAGGAGATCTGCAAGGTATGGGTTGGCCTTGTGTGTTTCCTGTTGGGAGCCCACGACATGACCGTGTGCCGTGGACAGACCCTCCGTACCCTCTGGGGAAGTCCTGGACCGTCACTCCGCTGTCCAGGGAGCAGAGTAGCTTCTCAGAAGGAAGGAGCCCACAGGGAGATATTTTTCAATGGAATATGCACTGTTGATGATTTTGACATTGGGATTTGCAGTTCTCTCCCAACACATGGCATTTTCCATTGCCAAAGCCATGTTTTTATGGCTACTTGCTGCACAGACCTGCAGTTGTTTTACAGTTGGTCCCAGGGGAAAGGGGGGATAAAAAGGCCTGAGAGGGGCCTGCAGACCCCACTTCTGTCTGCAGCATTGCTGGACCCCAGAGTTATGCTTACCCTGTGCTCTTTCAGGCAGGTATTAATTTTGTTACTTTCTTACTACTCTTTTCTCTTCATGTAAAATAAAAGTAATTTTAAACCAAGATGTTCCCCTCTTGTTCTTGTGGTCTTTGAAGAAAGTGAAAGAGCAAAGAAGATATTTAGTTAAAAATAAAGAAATGCAAAATACACTTTTATGGAAATGATAAGAATTTATTTTAAGTGAGGAAGACAAGGTCGAGGCCTAAGAAGAACTAGAATTAACTCAGAACTTAATACAAATTTCTACAGTTCTCTAATGAGAACAGATATCCTAAAGAAATTGCTCTATGCTACAAAGGTTTTCACCTGCTTGTCTCGGAAGGTCATTGTGGTCAACACTTAGACCAAAGCTTTCAGGCTGAATACTTTAATAACCGCACATCGGGCTTGCTAATTTACGAGCAAGCAGAGCAGCCTTAACCTTTAAAACAGCCTGCATTCCCAGGCAGGGCCTGTCGCAGGGCACAGGGCGGCTGGTTTCTCTCTCACGA
This sequence comes from Rhynchotus rufescens, assembly GCA_032273925.1. NCBI lineage: Eukaryota > Metazoa > Chordata > Aves > Tinamiformes > Tinamidae > Rhynchotus > Rhynchotus rufescens. Next base: position 10,759 of record JAVCKT010096587.1, on the reverse strand, counting down.
GCTGCTCGGGCCGCACGGCGGGTGGTTGAGGCTCCGCTTCACGAGCAAGGGCAACACGCTGACAAGCCCGGGCCAGGTATATTTCACTTATATATTTCACTATATTAGTGATAGCTTGCTCTCTCTCCATTCCTCTCTCCTGTAGATTTAAGGGATAATCAAAATATATCAGATATCAGGCTTAGTTTTCTAGCTCCAAAGTCCCTCAGAATAACGTCTACCTAATAACGCCTGTGCAGACACGGGAAAGTCCAAATTCTAGAATCTTCACCAACTAAAACAGCAGGTAGATTTTTACCTCCTCCCTCTGCCCAGACGCTAGAGTTTCCTGGCTGGAGAGCTGCGTTTCCAGGAAGCAGCTATTTGGCAGAACCGATTTGCACCATGGCAGATCAATGCACCGAGCTCAAAGAAGAGGGAGCACTTCAAAGCACACAAGCTGGTGAGTGACACTAGACAACCCGGTTAGTGACAACTGAGGAAGATGAAAGAGTGAGCCCCATTAAAAAAAAGAAAGAAGCCAAAAAGAAACAACCACCCCCCTGATATTTAATGGCTTAACTGTAATTTTCAGTCTGATTCTCGGAAAGAAGGCCGTTTAAGAGAAATTGTATGTGCCCACCTGGCATGAACAGTACTCAGAGTGCCCCAGTGCTTATTATATCTATTTATATATGTGTTCTTGCATTAGCATGTCACTTACCAGCTCTTGGATGTGCTTTTCCAAACACGTGGTCATTCCCATCACGCCAGGCAGGGTTTGAGCAGCCACAAGAAAGCTGCCATGGCCAGCGGATTCACTCTGCATCCCAAGATGCTTGGGAGGCCACATGGAAAAGCAGAAAGCTGGAAGAAGGCATCCATAGCACATCCCTCCTTTTCTGTTATAGGAGGGAAGGATAGTTTGCCTTTTAGTGGATCTGTATTCAATCTATGGGGCTAAATGTTTTGCTGCTGCAGCAGACATTAAGTCTTCTCCGCCCAGAGAGGAAGGTGGAGTAGGAACTGGAAAAAGTCATGGCTTATTTCTGAATAATCTCGTGAAATAACAAGCTCAGTAAAATCCTGGAGTGTGTACTGAAAAGATTAGAATTAACCTCAGTCAGGGATCAAAATATAAAAATATGGGCCCTGGGCATTTTATTTTCTTAGATCTTTGCCTGCAGAAATCTGTCAAGGCTTGTATGGAGAATGTAGAAAAACTTTGGATAAGGGCATCAAATAGATTCACAGATCTACGGGGAAGTCTGCAATAGTCATGAGTCATATAGGATCCATATTAAGTAGTATTCTTTAAGATACTAAGGTTTGCCCTGCAGTCTTGGGATTTGTAGTGCTAGTTCTTGAGTAAGACAGCACTGCAAAACTGTCTCTATCACTCCAGGGAATAAGTGTAAGGCAGAAGATAGACGTAGCAGAGCAGTTCCCACAGGCTTATTCTTAGGAAAGTGCAGAGGTTTTCCCAGGACAACTAAAGGCATGTTTATGGCCCAAACCCAGCCTTTCAGTTTCTTGGAAATGAGATGTATTTTAGAATTGATTCCTCGGAAATATTAAGCTGAGAGTCCTTGCTAGGTGCAGGACTGCTCTTTCCCAGAGGTCCTCGTGGTGGGAAGCATGTTAGGCAAGAGCAAGCGTGATGTGCAGTGTCTTTTGATGGAGCTGGTCCTGATGACCCAAGGCATCAGTCTTGCCTGTGCATTTTGCATGCAGCAGCATCAGAGCAAAGGCCAGTCGCACCTCTGTGTGTCAGTGGTGGGTCTCACTAGGCATCCTACAGCTTGTATGGACCTTATAGGAGGAACGATCATCACTGCAAATAATCTTTGCGATAAAAAATAAACTTTCAGCTCTTTTTTCCTTTATTTCCTTATTTGAGTAGCAATAAAACCAACACAGAAAACCTCCAAGAAAAGCGTTTGAAGAGTACAAGTTACAGCGAGGAAGGTTTTGGTGGTGAAGGAGGCTGGTAGAACATGAGACAGCCGGATCCCATCGGGGTGTTTCTCTGCTCTCTGAGCAGGAGCAGCAGAGATCAGAGCAGCGGCTTCGTTTCCACTCCTCGGCTGCCAAGAGTCTGTCTGATGACTCCGTGGCCTGGATCTGCTCGTGAGTGTGGAGCGAAGACGTGCTCTGTCGCGTGTCGCAGTGACGGTACCGCTGGTGAATGCAGAAGCAGGATGAAGAAATTCTCATGACAGCCTCTCAGTCCCTACTGCTTTGTTAACATTTCTTTAGCATCCTGTTAATCACCCGGTGCATATCTGTCAACAGCTGATACTATGGATTAAAGAAGATTACAGCTCATTGCTCCGGCGGCTGCGTTTGCTTTACGCCTCAACCCAGTGGGCATTTCGCCACCGACTCGGGGATGACAAGACTGAGCCCCTTGTTTTTATGAGCACTTAGTAATGCTCTCATAACTCAAAGTGGTTTTATTTTATAAGGTAGCTAAGTGGTCCTCCAGAGGGTAGATGTTTTGATTTTATTATTTCTGGAAGAAATGCTAATATACTTTATAGTGCTGAACAAACAGTGTAAGAGCACTTGATTTGCAGATGTTTTCATATAGATTAATGTTGACTTTGGTTTGTTAGGCTTTGGCAGGGCACAACTTTTGTTTTTTGGGGACAGCAGCAGGTATTTGGGAAATCTTGGGCAGAAATTCTACAGATTTAATACAATTAGCATATAGACCTTCTTTGCTATTTGTTATTGCCTATAGTATTCTCCAATTCTAAATAACCGCTATCCAATTTGGAAGGAAGAAAAAATATCCTTGTGACTCATATGATCTAACCCAAAACTGAAATAATTACCCCTGGGGATGAAACAATTGAACTGTGAATAACCTTCAGTGTAAAAAATTATTCACCCAAACTTACCCCCAAGTGAAGGAATTTGTTTTCATCTGTTCTTAAAAAAAACATGGGCCAAAATGCAAATTTCAGTCTGGATGTCCTTAAGCTTGTGTTTAACTCTTAAGCTTTTCTCTCCAAGGTCACTTCTCCCGCAGTGCATCCCTCCTCCCCATGATGTTATCCAAAGGCAGCCAGAGCTGGCAAAAACCTTCCTGCTGGACTCAGCGGACAGGGTGAGGATGATTCCTCACCAGGAATCACTGCCAAATGCCACGTGGCGTTTTGGCTCCGACACCTCTGGCGACACAACCTGTGGTTGTGTTGGGGTTTTACTGGGAGTGCGTCACCCCACTAGAAATGCCTTAAAACAGTGAGCACTGCCAGAATACGCTATCACTGCACTTTGTATAAATTATTCCTGAGCCAGTGCTTAATGTTTATTAATATCCTTGATGCTTTTGAAATGTTAAGTAAAGATATTAATATATGTCAAGTACAAAAACATGTAAAGGAAGTGAAGGGAGAGAAAACTTCTTGCTTTCTCCTCTTGTATGGGTGAGCTGTATTTTGGGTCACACCAGGGGAGCTGCCTTCTCTTAGCATATAAATTCTCCCCAGATTTATGGCAGGTTCAGGCAGGGATTTTAACAGATGTAGCACTTCCACTGTCCACAACAAATTGCTTTTGAGCATAATTAGCATTTATACAGGTATCAGAGTCATGTTTATGTACGTTGCAAAAGTCTTTGAAGATGTAATGCTGTAAGAGATTTCATACTGGCTTGGCCAACATGTCCACCTTGTCCAGAAGACCACGTAGTCCACTTGTCTAGGAAGAAATAAGGGAAGAAATAGGGACCAGAGAAAATAGTCTTTCTCCTAACATGTCTCTTTTTGGTTCTTCCCCTGTTCTCCGCCTTCTGGCAAAGTCCTGGCTATGGACCTCCTGCACCAAAAGCATGGCAGGGGGACAATACTTCTGAACTCCTCATCTGCACCACTTGGCTCCAGGCACTCTTTGCAAAGGCAGCAAATAAATACACTCATGGAATTCGAGTGGAGAAAAAGATCATTACTCTGCATATTTCAATCCTCCGAGCTCTGCCATCTTCCCTTTCCAAAACAATACAATTTCCCAATCACATTGTTTCCAAGAAATAATCTAACAAAGCACTAGCTCTTTAAAATCTCCCAGCTGGATATCGTCTCTCTCCCTGGCAGAGAAGCATTTAAATCTGAGCGTGCAAAGGGCAGTTCGTTTTTGTCATTAAGTGCCACGGCTGCTCCCGGGAGGAGCTGCTCCCGCCGCGAGCGTCCCCGGCCCTGCCGTAATCGCTTCATCTGCCTGGGCCCAATTCCCCATCTGCACAATCTTCCTTCCCTCGGAGGCAGGTTACGAGGCCAGATCCATTACGGTAAGTGAGAGGCTGTATTACCGAGGTGATAAGTGTCATGCCAATACAATAGTAATAATAAATAACTTCTCTACCAGTGTAGAAGGGCCTGACGTTATTAATTGCTTTGCAGTTGCTCTGCAGTGTGTGGGGCAGACTGCAGAGCAGGACGATGACTTTTCTCTTGGGCTCTCTCTTTGCACACAAATGGTCTTTCCGCCATGCAAAAATTGCTTTTCCTCATACATTCAATTCTATTCCTAAATAGCAACAGAAAATCCTGAGTCCTTTAAATTTTTTTTCCTAAAGTGTTTCTCCTTTCAATTATCTTCTTATCTGTAAAAAAAAGGAGATTATACTTTTTATAAGTCCATGGGTGGTGCTGCCGTTGCAATGCAGGAGAACTGTCCATTAAAGTGTTTAGATAAAATGAGTACTTTGCAATGCCAATCACACAAAACTTTGTGGGAACAAACCCCTGATCAGTTCTGAATTTCATAGGACCAATTGTACCATGATGGGCACAAAACCCTTCCTTTCCTGTTGAGCTGTGAAGTTCCTATGGGTTTCCCTCTAACAACAAATGCAGGTGCTCTAAATCTTCCCAGCCCTAAATGCAGATGATGTTGGATGACATCAACAGTTTGCAAAGCTTCTAAAAACCACGTGATCCCTGCAGGCTGTTATCCAGTGATGGATGTGGAGGGCTTTACATTGCCCCCAAAGTGACGGATGCTCGTTTTGCTAAAGGCAGCTGCTGTCCTCAGCTGCTGCAGAGCCCCGGCACAAAGCTTTGGATCCCACCTCACATGTCCAAGCCAAGACGCTCGTGTAGAGAGGTTCACCGAGCCAGAGAGGCCATGGTGGAAATAATGTGTCCTTTGAACCGCAGGATCTCGCTTTCCATCCTCTGCTGTGGCATGTATTTCCCTTTGATCACTGAGGAAAGGGCAGTTATTTCTCTGCAGTGGAAATAAAAATAGTTGGCATGAGCAGCTGCTGCTCTGCCCATTCGGTGTGACAGCGGAAAGTCGCACTCCAGAGTTAGTCTGTGCGGAGCAACATTATCAGATGTTGGCATGAAAAGGACCTCTTGAAGGAGAGAATTTCTTCACCCAATTAGTCCTTCCTAACAAACTTCCCCTTCGGAGGTGGGCAGAGCACTTTCAGCATGACATTGGCTTCCTGTGATCATTTGTGCCAATGAAAGTCCATAGAGAAAACTGATGAAAACTGACGTGGATTTTCCTGAAGGGCATTTATTTTGATATTTGGCTTGCCAGGAAAAAAGTGGTTTGTACTTTTTAACCAGATCCGCTCTCATGCTCTCTCCTGATGATTTCTATTCTTTGATAACTCCTCGAATGATAATAAAGCTCCTAGGCATAAGTTTCTCTTTGAATTTGCAGCTAAGAAAAAACCCCATTTGAAATACTCAGAAATACATTTTTATTTGATAACCTCTACATCCAAGGTGGATAGCTTCTTGGCTGAAGATCTTGATGGCTATTTCAGTAATAGTAATGCAAAAACACTCCTCTGGCTCCGAGAAATTTCATTTGAGGAAAGAAGCCTTTTTCCAGCCAGGGTACACTATAATCTTACTTCAAGTTTAGGCAAATTCTCTTATTGAAGCATTTTTTATTAATGAGTTCATTAGAGTTTTGGCTGTTGGTGTCTAATTGGGAATTTCTGTATACAGCCTGGGCTTGGAAGTCCGACTGTGGTATTTTTTTCTGCAATACCATGCTCTGGAGTATGGAAGTTCAAATAAGGCAAAGCATACAAATTAAAATAAATCTAGAGGGAGGATAAAGGTAGATGGAAAGGCAGCCAAAAGCATAATGACATCTTCAAATGAGAATGCAAGAAGGAGAGGGTTTCAAATTGTGTTTTGTCAGATACTGTTGCACAAGTGCCACTGTCTCCACGTGGTGGACCTTGAAGTCTAACTTCTTCCTGCGCTCGGGAAGACTCTCTCCATCAAAGTGAGACTTCATGCTTGCTTTTAATTTCACAGTCATAAGGATTAACATGCAGTATTTTCAGAGAAATAACTAGATAGCAGACACTAAAGCAGTTTCCTACCAAAGAATAATAATGTTTAATCAAGTAAAAACTGTACTAAGCCTAACAGATTTTGCAGTCTATAGCTCATTACTAGATTACCAGATAGTTTGTAGTCCACTCTGGAGTATAGAACAAGCTTTTTTTTATTATTATTATTTTATTTTTATTTTTATTTTTTATTTTTTTTTATTTTCTCCTTTGTTTCACTTATGTTAGTGACTATTCTTACTCTATTCTTTTCAATAAACATCTTAAGATATTTGTCATTGTAACCGAAGTACATTTATTCTGCTCATCTTTGCCAGACATCAATAGCTTGCCTCAGTTCTGTATGCTTAGTCACTCTGAGGTAATACACCACCTCTTTTCTCCTGTGGTTCTTCAATCTGATGCTTTCCACGTGAGAGTGAATACTCCCATTATTGGCTCTTGTAGACATTGCAATGAATTTTCAGTGGATTCTGCTACCAAAATCTTCACAAGTCTCTGTTCCCCTTGGTATGGCATTCCAACACCTCTAAATATCATCATAATCCCCACCTCCTGTCCAACAGATTTCACATCTCCGTTCTGTTTGTTGTCTAATGCAGTCATATGTTCAACCTATAAGCCTCACCCCAACAGATTTTCTCCAGTCCTATTCTTTGCTTTTCAAAAGTGCACTCAGTATTCGGGGGTTTTTTTTGTCAATTCCTTGACTATATCATATTTCTCATACATTGTCCTGATGAAATAATTACTCTCCATGTAGCACCTTATTTAAAGACAAGAATGATTAGGGCTATGGCATTTTACGGTTTAAATGAGTAAACAGATGAATGATCATCCCAAAAAAGAGCTTATGTGACATCATGCCTGGGAACCCCATTGGACATTACTCCTTATTTTCACTTCAACTATGAAAGTTTCTGTCAGAATTTTCTCTGAGGCTGTCCATGCAATTCAGGTCAGTCTATCAGACCTTATATTTCCTGAATCACATTTTTTTTTTCAGCCTGCAATTCCATAGTAGCATTCATGACCTGACAGATTTATTACAGCCCCTTCCTCTTAGGTGTGTGTCATTAGTCGCCAGTCCTTCTATGACCTTGGATGTGTTGGTTACCACCTTCAGAAACCGTTCTGTCATTGCCTTCATTAGAAACAAGACCTAAATACTCTTCTTTGAAGATGACTGGTTTTTCTTATCTATGGATCATTTCCAGTAGCACTCTGTATTTGAGCACCCCTGTTTTGGTTTTGCATCAAAACTACACCTAGCAATGAGTTAATCAGAGCAAATTATGGACCTGAAAACTTTGTAGAAAATCTCCTGGCAGGGACTTTTGCTTTTGGAAAGACTATGCCCCTGCTTTGGATGTCATTGAAGAATGGAATTTGTGGTGTCAGTGTCACACAAACCATAGAAAAAAGTGGTAATGATTCTTCACTTCTGGCCTCTCCAGATGTCATTCAAAACCTGAGCAATTGCAATGTTCAAAAGAGTGAAGGATATTTCTGTTTTTCCTAGTCTTCCATCTTATGCATTTTTCTTTGACGTGACATTAGGAAAGCTAATCTTAGAGCACCAGCTCTTCCTCTGGTGTATATCAGTATGAACATGTTGGAATACGGTCATTCACCATAGATAAGGTTTGGGTCTGCAGTATTTTCAATTAGTATGAAGCTTGTGTGTAGTGACAAGACAGAACTCTAAAGGGAACAGATTTCTTTGAAGAAGAAAGAAGGTTTCCCATGTTGACACTGTGTAGAACAGGCTGAGGATTAAAGAACTGGAGATAAAGTCATTAGTGTTGGAAAACCTGCATGGGGCTAATCCGTGGCTAATTCTGGTGGTGCTGTCGGTGATCTGCAAAGCCTCAGAGCAACCAGTGCTGAGGTCAGCATGTCCCCAGCACTGCAACAGCAGAGCCTCAAAGAATGAGTTGTGGCCTGAAAATGGGCTCCTAGTTGTGAAAAGGGACCTCTTGCCTCAGAGCTACCATCCCTCAGAAAGCACTTTGGATGTATATGTTGGAGCAGGAGGAAGGAAAAGTTGTTGCTGTCTTGCAGAGCATGAGCAGGTTGGAGAAGGCTTGTAGACAAAGCCTCATCATTAAAAGCTTAAAAAAAAAGTTTGTATTAAAAAGATGTATAGTATAGCTCATGACTGGGCTACTGTGTGAACAATTCTCCTCACTCTGGAAGACCCTGATGCACCAGCACTGGCCAACGCGAGCACCATCCATCCACCAAGGGAAGTGCTGTGATACATCAGTGTTAAACACTTGTTTGCACCTCACTGCTCTAAGGCAGAGAAACTAATTATCAAAGATGAATTGCCCTTGTGACAACGACTAGGAAATACACGTCCCAGGATAGGCCACCTTGACCACAAGCACACATAATTCTCTCCCTGATGAGCAGCAGCACTGGCTTGCACAGCACATCCTTCAGTTGCATTTTGTGAGTCCTTTTTCCATGCACAAGTCAGTCATTTCACTTGCCTTGGTCCCTATTTTTCCAGAAAAACAGCTATAACATCCTGTGTGGGACAACCAGAAGCAATTGCTCTAGTGTCAGGCCCATTGACTCTTTTTTTCCCCTCCTCCTCCAGGAGATGTCATATTCTGTGGACATGAATGCAGATGGAAACAGGAGGAAAATCTACCCCATGTTACTCTATTTTCAAACCAGCAAGATTTCCCATAGAGAAGGATTGTTAGGTGGGAATGGGGTTCACGAGGGAAGGCAAGTGCTCCAACGAAGCAGATATTTTTTTACCACCCTACGGTTTCTCCGATTGCTCTTGAGCTACTGCTTTCAATTCTCAGACTTACCCATTCCCCCTCTGTATTGAAGGTCATCCTTCGGTTTGTGCCATCACCATTTTTTTACGGTCACACTCTTCACTTTTATGCCAAGAACATTAAAGGAAATATTAGACAGCCTGACCCTTGAGGAGCTACCCCAGGAAACTCCTACCAGCACTTTCTGCTTTCACTTCTGCTTTTCTGCTTTGCATTGTTCAATGCAAAGCATCTTTCAGAACAATAACCCATGTTTTTATAATTGCATTATAAAATAAGTTTTGAAATGCAAATCTTTCCTAAACAGGAACTGTTTTGAAGTTGTATTTATAAGGCATCTCAGAGATCTGATGTTAGATGATGGGCTCCAGAAAGCACGTTTCTGCTTGCTCTAGTCAAACACCATCTCTGAGTCCAGGACACTTTCTCTAAGCCACTTTTCCAAAGGGTAGAGCAAAACTTTGAACAGGTTCATGGGCACTGTCTGCTCATTGCATTTTCGTTCGTCCAAAGCAAGCTAGGCATTGTCTGTGTCATTTTTAGTAATTTTTCTTTTAGGCAGCAGAGGTCAGCGTTGCCCTACTACTTGGAAACGACAGCTCTTTCTAGCACCAAAAAAATGGCAAAGACGTCGTAAAGATCATTTTTAATTCTCCCTTGTGTTTTATTGCAAAGAAAGGACTATAAATTGTGTCTCCATGCTACTGCAGCTCCTTCAGAGGCGAGGTGGTGACCTGCCATGTACCTGCCAGGAGATGGGGCATGTGGCCTCCTCCTGATGCACCCTCTGCCTTGGCCGTCCCTGCTGAGCGTCCCTGCCGGCTCTGCTCCCACAGTATCCTGGGAATAGCTGGGATCAGGGCAGGGTACTGGCATGACATCAGTCCTGCAGGAGACTTGTGTCCTTCCCTGCCTCGCAGAATGGCTCGGGTAGGAGATCCACAGAAAACCTCATCAAGCAGGGTCACCTAGAGAAGGTGGCCCAGGACCCTCTGTCGGTGGGTTTTGAATAGCTCCAAGGATGGTGATACCAGAAACTCTCTGGACACCTTAACTAGCCAAAGTGGGTTGTGGAGGAAAGGGGCTGGCCATGCTGAGGAGGGGCAAGTGAGGAATCCTGCCTGGTACTGTGCTGGTGGGCAGCAGAACAGTCCAGACCTCAGCAATGGAGAAGGGACAGCAGTAAAACCACATGGTCCTCAACATGTCACCTGGGGCAGGAGGACATGTGTCATCCTAGAGGGAGACTGCCAGCATGGGGCACAAAAAGGTGGGATTTATTCACGCTTCTCATGCTATAAGTCACGGCAGCTTTAGGCAGGTGAGTGATGAAGGCTTTCGGAAAGTCAGTGTTTATAGTTGTCAGTCATTAAATTTTTACCTGTCAATTACACATGAAGGCCCATAACTTTTACAAGGTATCAATATAAACTGCATATCAAGGTATCAATATGAAGTGCATACATGATTAAGGGAATGGAACATCTCTCGTATGAGGAGAGACTGAGCTGGGCCTGTTTTCCCTGCAGAAGAGAAGGCTGAGAGGGGATATGATTAATATGTATAAATTCAGGAGGGGAGAATGCAGGGAGGAAGGGGACAGGCTGTTTTCACTGGTGCCCAGCGATAGGACGAGGGGTAATGG
>JAVCKT010096586.1:0-12854 GCA_032273925.1 Rhynchotus rufescens | reverse complement strand
TCCTCTTCAATCCGCCCGCTCGGGGTGGTGGTTACGCTCGGCGCCGATGCTGCTGGTGACGGGAGGCCCCGCGGCGGCCCCGGGGCTGCCCGTGCCGCGGCGGCACGTGCTGGCCTCTGCCGTCACCTTCCCGCCCAGCCCCATCTGCCGCGCCTCAGCAAATCCTTTGGGGCTTGGTAGTTTCCTTCACCAAAAACATGTGGAACTTGCCGCTGAATCAGCGGGCTGCTGTGGCAGGGGCTGGCTGGCAGTTAGGTAGTTTCGTGTGGGTCTTGTTCTCCCTCTGGGACTCTAGGTTGTGCTCCCCTTACACCAGGCGCTTCAGAGACCGCAAGAAGCCCGTGTCGGGAAACCATGGAGAGCAGGTCCCGTTCTTGGTTTCTTTTTGCTTTCTCCTCCCCTGCTGCTGCGTGGTTCTGCCCCGCTTTCAATGCAGTGATCACTGCTGAGCTGTGCAGCCCTTTCCATCTCCCCCAGGGCTGCAGAGGCCCCTGCCACGTTCTCGGCCCTGGAGCCGTGGGTGCAGGCGGTGCTCGCCGGGGGGACCTGCGCCGACGCCGTGGCCCGCGGAGGGCAGGCGGCAGCGTGTGGCCACAGGCAGCCTGGAGGCAGAGCGGCTGCCCGCGACCCGCTGCCTCCTCCCTGCCGAGGTGCCGCCTCGCGGGCCGCCTGCCGCACGGTGCCCTGTGCTCCTCTGTTCCCCGGGATGCGTCCGCAGGGTTCTGAAGAGCCCTCTGGGCTGGCTGACCTGCTTTTTATTACTGTAGCTAGGTACCCAGCTTTTCCTGTTGAATTTTGCTTCTGTTTCCACTGATGTTTTCTGCTTTGCTACGTCGCCGTCGTATTTTGTGCTGTCTCACAGTTTGGGTGTAAGCTCCAGTGAGCTGCTTGTCATCTCCTCATGGTCCTGCCCCCTCCACCTTCCCCGAAGACTTCTGCAGATTTGCTTTGGTTAATGGTGCCTGTGTTTGGCAGGCGCTGCTGGCGCAGCTTTTGCTCGGCGCCTTGCAGAATCTAACACCTCTCCATCCGCCGGCTGCTCGCAGCTCTTAACTAATTTATCAGCCTCATCTGGGAAGTGCAAGGGCTTGTCGCAGGGAACAAAATCCATGCTCAGGCTGAGCTCTCTTGTGATGCGCATCTGTAGACATCTTGTCAATTAGCATTATGAAAAGATTTACTTGGTCTTTGCTAATGCTAAGCTAGTCTTTAAATAGAGCCTGATATTTATTGACTCTCCAAATCCTAATGCTCACCTGTTCTGTGAGCTTGCTCAGTCTCTTTGGCTTGACGTGTTTCTGAGTAACAGTAATTCTTTATACAGAATTGTGTTAATTTATACTTTCTGTTGCTTTTGCACTGAATCCTAAGGGGGCACAAAGTGTCTGAAATTCATCTTGATTCTTCCTCTGACAGCTTAGACCAGAGTTTGGGTTATGGCTGTTCAGTTTAACAATACCATGAGCATTTTGTCAGCTTTCTTGTTTTAGCTTCTGTTTTTCAGTTTTTCAAAATAAGTAACTGCAATTGTCTCCTTCCAGAGTGACAACCTCAGAGCCAATTTCAGGCTTTCTGTAATTAAATTCTCATGTAAAAGCTCCATACAGAAGGAGATATGTTGTCATCCGTCCTTACAAAGAAATGCAAGATGCAGAGGGCTGGTCTGTGCTGGAAAGCTGTTTTGGTAGATACTTAAAAGCAAACAAAACCTACAATTATTTGCTTCCAGTTTAAGTAGTTCTGCTGTTGTGGACTGTGGTAAGGACTAGGGGCACTTGCAGAGCTGCCAGACATGCTGTAAATTAAACTCCTTAGAGAGCATGGTGATAAAATGGAAAAAGAATCAATGCTGCAGAATATAATAATCATTGTATACGTTGGGTCAAATTCTTATTAAAAACAAAACATTGTGATTACTTCTCCATTTATCTCAAAATACTGCAAGTCTGTAAGTTTTTGTGCAATCCTACTGTAGCACTACCTATGTTCGACTTGTCCTTGGTTGTCACTGAGAAGCTCAGAGGATTTTTCCTCCCCAACTTCCCCTCCAGTAACAGCAAAAGCTAAAATAAAGTCAGGTCTTCTGAATTGCATCCAAGCAAGATGACTTCATCACTTGGCTTGGATTTGAAGCCAGTTTAGGGAAAGAGTCATTAGTGGAGCTTAGTGCATTTAGTTATGCTGTAGTGCTTAAACTTTTCTGTGTGTACATATTGCTGTGTATATATATGTAAAAAAGTATAAAAATGTGCTCTGGGATATCCAGTCGTATCAACTGTGATTCCTAGGGAGCAATAACTTTGTGTCAGTAGCTACCTTTATTTTACTGTCTGTATGGTGAATGTGAGGTTGATTTGTCTAAACATTTCTGTTGAACTGAAAACTTTGCAGTAAGTTTAAATAAAGATAGACTGGGTCCCCACTGCGGGTTTCCTTCCCGCTTCCCTGGCAGGATATTATGTTCGTGGTTTTTGGTGAGGCAATGTGCATATGAGTAAAACAATTCTCTTATTAAAGTATTCAGAAAAAAAATATTGAACAGTGCTCAGCAAAACCTTTCTGTGGTTTGCTGACAGGAGAGATGAGTTACATGCGTCTGGTTCCCATTTAGGGAATGGGCTATTGACCATTGGGTTGGGTGATAAAGAGCCTTTGCCTGACAAATATCCAGGCTGAACATGAGTTACTGCCTAGATGGTCGTAATGCCTCCAAGTTTGTCAGGCGTTGTAGAATACTTTAAAAATGAGTTTCTTATGCTTGTCACTTAATACTACTACTGTCTTGCTAGAGCTTTGTTTGCAAACAAGAGGTTTATCTCTCTTATAATAATGTGTTGTAATTAAGTGGATGAGTTTATTAATGAGCTTTATAAAACTTTTAAATTGAATGTAGTAGTGAAAGGACTCCCAAGGTGTAGCCATGCTGGAGACTGTGTTTTCAGATATCATTCTAAACGGATAAAAGGATCTAAAAAGATTAGGCGAGCTGGTGACTGCTTGTTTCACTGGTGATCCTCCTGTCTGAGGCATCAGCTTTATCCCTGTGGGCAGGTGAACTTGAGCCCGAGTTCCCCAATTCCGTGTTGAGCCCTTGTAGATGTGGGTGGGCAGTGCTGTTGAGTCCAAATCCCTACTCTTCATCAGGCTGAGTGCACAATCCAAACTGCAGCGTGTTTCAGGTACATGGAGGCGCTGCAAGGAACTGCCGCTCCGCCAGTGCTTCCCTCCAGCCCCTTCACGGCGTTGGGCAGCTCCCTGGCTGACCTGGAGCCGAGTGCTGAAGTTTGGTTCTCATCCTGTTCCGCTCATCCTGCAGCGCCGGGCCCAAAGGACCATCTGCCCTGCCCGGCTCTGCGGGGCCCCTGCGCCCCAGGCTGTCCTGGCCTCGGGGCCTGTCCTACCTGCCCAGCTCCTCTTTGGTACTTGCTCCCTTAACGTAAGTGCTCTTACCTTTCCCGAGAAAATACAGTTTTTGCACAGGTTGGTGTCGTCGGGGCAGCTGGGATCATTTCTCCATGTGTAGTTAACAGCTGACCCAGAATTTATGCGAGGCCTCAAGGGTTGAATTTGAAGTTTGATGAGCTCCTGTTGTGATGGGCCTGTGCTATATCCTCCTGCTCCATCTTTCTCATTTCCTGCTTTGATTTGAATTTGATCAACAACTGTCCTGCAGGCACTTCTAACCTTCTGTTAAATTGGAAAATTGAAAAAAAAGCTACTTGGGGTTATCTGCCAGTATAGTCCCATCTGCAAGGAGAAAGGCTTAAACTTTCTTCCCAACTCACTTGTGGAACCATACTTTTCACTAATGTGACAGCCGTTCCTAGAAGTAATAGTTCCTCAGCTGCGATGCTGCACCTACGTGTGCCAAGAAGGGCCCTGTTCGTGTCTGGAAATGCCGATGGGGGAGAGTAGGACATAGCACTGCTGAAAGAGACTTTAATGAAGAAAACGGTCCCGATTACGGACTGGCAGTCAGTCTGGAAGTTGCAGGGAAGCATTGGCGAAGCAGGAGGTGGCGTTCCCGGCGGAGACAAGGAGCTGGTGCTGGAGAGCAGAGGCCGGCGCGGCGGCGGCGCGGGCGCCCCAGCTCGAGCACGGCCCGGTGCTGGTGCTGGTCAGCTTGCCCGTGCAGCTCAGAGCCCTGCTAGGAACCCCCCTTTCCCTCCCCATTAGCTGGCTTTGGGCGCCAGACCTTGCTGCAGCCTTAGTGTTAGGCAGGAGGAGGGCAAAATCCAGTTGTGGAGGAGCGGCATGATGTGTGCGCAGAAGGAAGGGGAGCAGTTGGGCTGGAGCTAGGGAAGCTCCGTGCTCATCCTCCTGCTCCCACACAGAACGAGCGGCCAGCATCGGAGCAAGGCACCTCCAGCAGGTTCTGTCCTGCATTAAGGCCATGCAGAAAGCATCTCTAGTGCCTCCTGAGAGCTTACTTTAATGTGTTCTCCTCTTGGCAGGCTTCCATTTTCACACCTGTGACAAGCATACATTTCTGCCTGACCCCTCAATGCCATAGAACTTTAAATCATTTTACATATTGCTTATATGTATTGGAAATCTAGCTATGCCGTGTAATGCTGTAGGAAAGAAATCTGGAAAATTGTTCATGGAAGCTGATCTGAACTCAGACCCAGGAGTAAGGGCAGTTGGTGGATCTCAAGCCGTGCATCTTCAGGCGTCTCCATTCCGGCCACCCCATCAACACTCCTTTCTCGTGGCTCCCTCTGCTCAAGGTCTGCGCTGCCCCAGGGGATGGATCTGTGCAGCATGCCATAAGAAATAATTTCATGCACCACTGCAGTTCCTTGAAGCTAATTTAACACCCTGTTTTGTTGCTGTGCTGTGTCGTGGTAGCAGGCACGGCTTGCAATCCGCCTCACGTGCCGGCCACCTTCTGCCCTTCTTGCATGTTTTGTTGGGTTTAGCTTTCCAGGGCCCAGCGCTTTAGGCTAGAGCTCATTAATTAGCAGCATTGCTAATAGAAACAGCTAAAGAGGTAATAGTTCTCTCTTTCCAGGTGGCTGCCAGGGGAGGAGCTCCTGTTAGTGTCGCCACAGACTGCCTACGACTAAGTGTCTGCTGTGAGTGTGAAGTTGTCCTCAGGAGTGGTCTTTGGGAAATGCACAGCGACGTGTTTTGCAGCATCTAACCAAAGCCTGAAATAGTTTTGGAATAGCAAAAACCATTCCAAGGACCAGTATCTTTGCACCGAGTGAACTCTTAGCGGTTTCCGGGGCACGTTGAATTTGTTCTTGTTCTGAGAACTAAAATCCCCAGAAACTCTATGTATATAAATTTTAACTTATTCATTATTCCTGTGTTAAGCAATTGCTGGTAACATTTTCTGAGCCAAATGTGTGTGGTTTTATTTATTTATTTTTCCCTCTACTGCAAATATTTATATACTGGCTTTCTTGGAGGTCTCACGGGATTTTCAGCAGTCTCTATAGCATAACCCTGACTTCATCTCCATCCATGCTGCTAATCACTCTGGAACAGGTTAAAAGGGATGCTTGAATGAGACTGGAGTGGTCAGTGCTTACCTCAAACTGTAGGTGCACACCTCAAACTTGGCTTTTTATAAGTGCCGTAATATTTTATCTTTGCTGGTTTTGTGTACTTCTTAAAATCCTGCCCTTAGCCCTGTGTGTGACCCCAGCTCCCGGCAGCTCCGGGCTGGATGCTGGCTTTAGAGCCCACAGAAATGTCACCTTCCTGCAGGCCAGGGCTTGCTGTGCAGTGACCTTGTCTTGGGCGGTGGGTAGAACTGCGGGGGTCGAGGCTTGCAGGGAGTGATTTTGCAGAGGAACACTTAAAGACAACAGATTTGACATTTTTCAGTAATAAAAGCTGGAAAAACAGTGTCTGAGGCAAGAGGAAGAGGGGATATCTTTGAACGTTGAAGGAGGATGGTATTTGATTCCTTTTTTTAATGTTTGCAGTTACGATCTATTTACAGGAATTACGAGATGAAGTGGACAGGCCACAGACCCTCACGCAAGCATCACATTTTTTAAAGGTGTTCAAGTTTGTGTGATCTTCTGTCTTCAGTTCATAACGTCCTCCCATAAAATGTTAATTCACTCATGCCAAACAATTTACAGTATCATTGCCTAAGGGCTCATGAACAGCTCATAAACAACTTGTGGATGAAAATAATTAGCTTACGGATCATAACGCTTCCCAAAACTAAGATAAGGAAAAATATTCAGTATATGTTTTGCTATTCATTTTTGACTCAGTTATGTTGTTTAGGGTTTGGCCTATGGAAAAATGCAAGGGCATAGCCTGCCCAAGGAGGCAGAAGGCTCCAGTGCTGTCATTGCTTCATCTTTAAGTATAGCGAGAGGCATTTTCCAACTGGGAGGAACAGAGTGGCCACTTCACTAATTTTATTCATCACTAGAGGGCCCAGATCACTTTCAGAACATACTGAAGCTGAGGCAGCCCCGGTGTTTAAGTCCTTTGTGTAGTTCATGTGTGTGTGCTCTTATAAATACAGAGGTGGCCTTCCATTCTTCATGTGCTGGAGCCTTCGTTCAGCCGTGACCGGCCTTGCTCTGTGCTTGGCCTGTGTAACAGCGCAGGACGTGGCCGGTTCTGTCCATCCCTGTCTGTGCCCCCGTGCTTGGTTTCTGTCAGTGACCTGCTGGCGTCTGGGCCTTGTGGTTATTGGCATGCCGGCGCGTCACTTCCCACTTGGGAAGTGCAGTTGAAAGCCAGTGGAAGCAGGTGAGAATGTTTAAATCTTGATGTAGCCCCGTGACAATTAGACGTTTGTGCAGTTCAGCCAGACTGCTGTGGAGAGGCCACTCTGGTGTGTGACAGTGATCTGGTAGGTAGAGGATGGGCTCCCGGAGGCACCTGTGTCACACATAGATGGAGAAGCCTTTCTGTTCCTCTCCTAGGGCTCCTGCACCGGAGGGCAGCAGCCGCGCTGTGCCAGGGCCATCGTGTGGAGCGTCCCCACGTGCAGCTCCCTGCACAGCGCTCGCCTCCCTGCCCTGCTCTTGCCGTGGGGCTTTGCGAGGTGAAGAGCCCACACTCTGCGATGGGCAGCCCGGCAGACGTCTGGGGAGGCTTGTGTCTCCATGGCCCTCGCTGCCCAGCAGAGAGGAACTGAAGGGATCTGTGAGGAGGAAGCTTTTCCAAAGCTTTTCCTGGGTGCTGTGGCTGCCACGCTGTGCTCAGAGTCCTGCACCGGCAGGATTGTCCATGTCCCTGCAGCACGTGCCCGTGTCCCCAGGGTGCAGCGAGCTGCGGCGTCCCCAGGGGAGAGGGGAAGCCAAGCAGAGCCAGCCCAACTTCCATGAGTCTGCCAAAGATGCCCTGTGGCTTACACGGGATCCGGACACCGCGCCAGGGCCCCTCTCTCGGAGAGGACAGCGGCTCCCTTCCTGGCTTGTGGCCACACCGTGTGGGAGTGGAAGCAGCGGCCTGGGCAGCAGCCCCGGGGCTGCTCCTTGCCAAGGGTGGCAGCTCTGCCAGCAGGCTCCGTCCTGGGGCTTCCTGGCCAGGCACAGACTTAGGCAGCTCTCAACTTTCCAGCAAGATAAATAGCTACAGATGCTTAAAATCTTGATTATAGCATCACTTCTAAGCCTCTCTCGTGTTCTTAGGCACTGGATCTGAAAGAACTAGAATGAATCAGTGCTTGTTATTAATATCCTCAGTGCTCTCAGATAACCTGAGTAACAATTTCACGTGTCAGAAGTGAATCTGAGATATGTTTTGGTGTACTGTTGAATTAAATCACTAATTTGGTTTTTAAGTTGTCTCATGTAAGCTTCTGCCTTATTAAGTGCCTGGAGAATTGTTGAACTCAAGCCAAAGTTCTTTTTATTTTTCACAATATTTGCGTTGGCAGGAAACTCTGTAACAGTTTGGGTAGATCTTGGAGGCAAGTGAAGATGTGCTGTTGATCGGGAGGAAGGTGCGCGAACTTCAATAGGTGTGAGAGGTCCAAAAGCTTTGAGGTTCTGATTTGAGGCTCATCAAAGTAGGAGGAAAAGTGAAAAAGAGGTACTGCCACCTGAGAGCTATATTTAATTGCTGACTAAGCAAGGAATCTGGTGCTGCTCAACGCACAGATCGGAGCTGCTGTCTGTGTGTGAGCTGCTCTCCTGCCTTTGCAAATGACAGTCGCTGTTTCTGTTCCCTTTTGCCAAGAAGCTGCCTGGGAAGACGTCATCTCTCCCTGTAAATAAGACCCTGATCTAATTCTCATTTGCTAACGCTGTTGGGAAGGTATTCATTAGATTTGATGACCAAAATGCAGGCAGTGCTGTGTTATGTCAACGATGAGGTCAGTCTGAATTTGCAATTCATTACCAGAGAGGAATTGTTCCCAGCTTGAAGTGCCTGCTGTTTGTAGCACTAGCAAGGAAAAAAAAAACCCACAAATCATGTATCATTGCCCTTTCTGTTGTTGTGAACATTGAAGCAGCTCAAGTGGAGCCTCTCGGAGCTTGTGTTGGGCTGACTGGGCTGTGCTGAAAGGCTGCAGAAGACGCTGGGCGCACCAGGGACTCATCCGCAAAGCACATGCTGCGCTCCAGGGAAAACAGCAAGGGAATCCCCGCCCCGGGGTGCACGTTTTGGGGGGATATCTGCAGTGCACTACACTCCTCAGCAGGCAGATTAGGAGGTGTTTGGAGGAACACTTCCATTGCCTGCGTTAAAAAAATGAAAAAGCATGGAACTTTGTTAACCCTGTGCACTTGGAAACGCTCATGAAGGACAGCTTTCCCAGTGCCAGATGACCAGTGTCTTGCTGTGAATGTAACATTTCTTTTCTTTTTTTCTTTATTACCCAAAGCTTCAAGACTTAGTAGTTTTTCATGCTGCTTCGGGCACTTAGAGATGCAGTTTAACCAATCTGTTTGCTGCGAGTAGCCCAGTAAGTGGATTACAAGACTTTTGTCACTGTAGATCTTGAACTTCACAAAAAGTTTTTATCTTGGTGCTTTTGTGTTCAGGAGAGCTCAGCAAAAGTAGAAATCCCTGTTCTTTGATCTAGGTGTGATGAGGAGAACTTTGAATGGTCTGAGCTCCTTTCCCTGAGCTGCATCTTGAAACCTTTTCTGTCCTTCGCAGCTGTGGGTCGGGATGTGATGTCAGCGGTTTCGTGGCTTTGTCCTCCAGAACTGATGACTTCTGTCCCAGATGAGGATCAAACACCCACTGTAGAAGATTTAGAGTCTGAGCAGCTTTCAGCTCTTATGTTTTTATGCCCTTTCAGTTTCAAAAGGCACTGACAGACCCCACACTTGCTGCCTTTGGCAGTCTTAAAATGTGTCCTGCTTTTTCTGAAGTCTTTCTCCTTCTCGCCCCCCAGAGTTGTGCTTTTTATTCAAGTGACAGTGAAGGAGGGAAGATCTTGTTGAATGACTTATTATGCACAGTACATGATGTACTGAGATGGTTCTTTTTTTCCTACTGTTAAAACTAAATTTAAGATGGTAAGTAGTTGGGAATAGTCCTTCCTCGCACCCTCCTACTAGCTCTTATTCATAGCAGAAAGCAGCACTTAATCTCTTTTTTTGAAGTTTCTTTTTTACTCAGGTGTTGATTCACACAACTATTTCATCAATGAGTCTTTATTGGTATTTTTATAATATATTATAATATATTTTCAAGTTGCTAGTAGACCATCTATCCATAGCTGAGAGCCTTGCTTTATATTTCTGGCTCTAATAGCTCTGTGCTGCCTCAAGATGATGCTGGCGTTTGCGGAGAGCGGTACCAAGGTCGTGGTGCCCATGGATCCATGCCAGGCTCTGGGATGACAAACATCTGCCCAAGGTCGTGTCAAAGAAGGACCTGGAAGTGAGAGGAGAGCAAGGGTGGAGGAAAAGCACATTTTCAAGAGTAGAGGCATGGTCAAATCCAGTGGCATTAGACAGGGCTGTGGAAGCAGAGTGGCACCTCTGAGACTGGAGGAAGACAAAGTAATTCGTCTTGGTTAGGCTGAATTCGGGGAAATGCCAAGTGAGGAAGAGAAATAATAAGTGGAAAGGAGATTAGGGAGAAGTTGAAGTGGGAGAGGAAAGTGTTGTTGAAGGTCAGGCCCTTGAAAATGGGAAAGATTGAATCATGCTGGTGCTCAAAGAGGAGAGATTAGGAAGAGCCAAGGGCAGCAGAAAGGAGCTGCAAGGCGAGAGTCAGGGCGGCAGCGGCAGCCGCGGGATTAGCCAGCGCCATAAGCAGCCTGGGAGGGCAGGAGCCTGCGTGTCCCTGGAAAAGGGAAAGGAGGGAATTGGGGGAGAAGAAAACAAGTAAGCAAGAACACAGGATGTGTTGCTCGTAGGGCAGAGAGGTGATTCAAAGCAAGGAAAGGGCGCGTTGGCGGCAGCGCATCCCCAGCGCAGTGCCCTCCGCAGCACCTCTGCCGCTGCCTTGCGTTGCTTTAGAGTCACTTTTACTGACACGACTGCTCTCCTGTTTGCACAAACAGCTCCAGTTCTGCTGCTCAGTGGAGAAGGGGGAGGAGGGGAGATGTCTTGTGCTGGTGACACCTTTGTGCCCTGTGGATTCTGTCCTTTGCAGTGATGCATCAGGGTGTCGTGCTCTAGTCTGCGCTGATGAGGCCTGTGCACGAGTGCCAGGGACGGGGCGCGATGTAACGGCACGTGAGGAGAATGAAAAGCATGCAATTAGTTTGTGAAGGGGAAAAAGAATCAAAAGTAAAGCAAAAAACTAAGGGAAATGGCTGGACTTGGCTAAGGCGGCTTTTCTGCTGCACCAGTGATGTTATGGTGAGGTTCAACTGCTTCCTTTTGCCCATTGCTGTGTCCTCTCTTGCCCGCTGCAATGCTCAGCTTGGGCCTCTCTGTGTAGGGGTGTTGGGCCCAGCTCTGCTTGGAACCACTCAAATGCACCCAGGCTCTCTGGGGCTGCTCAGTGTTTGCCCACGAGTTTGGGCTGCGACCTGGTCGGATGCATTGTTGGATGTGCCAGCCGTGCGGGTAGGAAGGGCTTGGCAGCTCGTGGCATCTCCTGCTGGGCCGCAGTGTGGAGCTGGGCAGCCCCTTGCCCCGGCTGAGGGGGCAGGAACCACAGGCAGGAGAACAGTGCTGCAAATGATGGTGCCACCAGGCTCTTGGTCTCCTCACCCACCAGAACTGGTGAGAAAATTCCCATTAAAAGAGGATCTGAGTGGAAAATTTTGGTCTTTAGGTTAACAAAGGCTATTCACACACAGACCTAGGACAGAGGTGCTCACCTTGGTGCTTACCTCTCTTGCTGCAGGGACCGGGTTGTCCCATTGTGGGTGATTCCTGGGAGCTCCACACAGTGCCCAGAGGTGCTGCAGGAGATGGGCCTCATACCAAGCAGCAAGTGGGAGTATCAGGCATCGTGGGGCGTTCTTGAACTCTCAAGCTTTCTCTAACGTTGGCCTGCTTTAAATCTAGTCTCAGACGTGAGCCAGTTCCTGTTCTGGAGGTGTAGCAATGCCATAGTCAACACAAACTCTGCCCAGGTAGGACTGGAGCTTTTGTTATTTGCTGGCAACATTACACAGTCATGGAGTACGGCTCGATTTCCTCCCAAAGACAGTAATTGCAGTGGCTCCGTGCCAAAGATGATGTCCTCTTTTCTGACATGGGAAGGGAGAGAGATTTTTGTGATGAGCCACTTGCACCAGTTTTCCCGAGCACTTTTATTTTCCTTAAGCATCTAATATCCAAATGCTTTTCCCTTTTTTAGGCTGTGAGGTCCAGTGGAGCTTGGAGCTGTGTGTGGGCACGTTTCCCTGGAGGAGCTGCTGGTGAAATATGTACTTCTGAGTTGACTGCAGCACTTCTTGCTAGAGCACACCTGTCAGGAGGATGAATGAATAGCGTGGTAAGGATGCAGTATATCTTTAGTTTAAGGAAGAAAACAGCCGTCTGTTTTGTAGCTGACCTAGAAATTAGTGTCAGCTAAAGAGCACACCAAGTAGTAATCGAAGGTTTCACAATCACAGTCATTTCTGCTTAGTGCTGCTGCTGAACCAGCTTCCACAGCAAATGCCAGGGTGCTCCTGTTTAGACCTTAAAATGAAAGCTTTAAGACTGAACTCCTTACTCTGAGCCTTGCTCTTCAAACTTCGGTTTATCCTAGATACTTAGAAGGAATGAATTTCTACGGTGAAAGAGTTTCCTGGAGTTTAGCAAATATCCTGCTTTTGAGTTGCAAAAACCTCAAATCGAGCCATACTTGATCAATTTGGGCTCCAACACTAATCAGTTTATTAAAGGTAGAAACAGTCTTTTAAATGAGTCTGTATTGGTACCAAGTTTTTCTCTAGTTTAGCTGGACTGAACATCCATTCCCTGAATGTGATGCAGTAATGTGCGCGCCGCTATTCCATTTCAACTGAATTGTGACTATATATTGCTACTGATTATATTAATATGTAATTATTACCATGAGAGGCTAATCCTCTATAACCATTGGTCACTTGCTGTATGTTGATTTAGCTGCAAACGCTTTTCATTTTCCATTTGTGATTTATCATTTAATTGCTTTACCCTATTCTACATCACCCTCTTTTAATCTTCTGCTAATCATTATTTGGAATGAGAATTAGCCCTTAAGCAAACAGTGCCCTAAATCTATCTTGCTTCTTCGTGTGTAGAGATGACCTTGTGTTGGACCAAAAAAAAAAAAAAAAGAAAAAGAAAAACTATTAACTATAGCTTTGTACTTACGAGCATTCTCTTCATTATATTTGAGAATTGATGCCCAAGAAAAATCTGATGTTTATTCAATACTGTAAATCAAGTTATGTTGCTGAAAGTCATTCTACAGAGCCCTGCTGTTTGAAAGCCCAGTGAAAGCTTTTTCTTTAAATATCACCCACATTTCGCTTT
>JAVCKT010096585.1:0-12858 GCA_032273925.1 Rhynchotus rufescens | reverse complement strand
CTACATGTGAAACTTTTAAAGAAAAAAAAATCTGTCAAAGAAAGAATGAGAAAAAAGAACAAACAAAAAGAAATGCATTTTCAGCTATCAATGCCAATATACTGATACAGAATTAACTGAAGTAATTTACATCATTATTTGATTAAAAGAGCCTTAGGTTTTCATGTGATTGTGCATGCTGAATTTTGTTTAGTGAAATATCTCAAATTTTGTTCAGTAAAAGGAAAAAAAAAGACAACATCCACAATCGCCTTCCTGGATAGACACGCAATAACCAGGTTCTTGCCTCCCGTGGGTAGGGTTGAGAATACATCATGATAAACAGATACAGATTCAGACTTCAGAAGTTTGTAGCAGCCTAAGCAAGGACCTAGGGCTAATTCTAGCCCTGAGAAG
This sequence comes from Rhynchotus rufescens, assembly GCA_032273925.1. NCBI lineage: Eukaryota > Metazoa > Chordata > Aves > Tinamiformes > Tinamidae > Rhynchotus > Rhynchotus rufescens. The sequence continues at coordinate 12,462 of JAVCKT010096585.1, read as the reverse complement.
CAACTGATTGGTTTCACCTAAATCAGATGTAGAAGACAAGACTGTGATTAGTATCATGGCCTGGTTTCCGATAAAATTGGAGAAAGGTTGTTTCTTTGGATTCCAACTCTGACACAGGGGTTCAGTGAAACAGTGTCTCAGAGGTTTGCTTTATTTATTTTTTTAAGATAAGGATGGCAATCCTCTCAACTTTTAAGGTTCTATGAATTGCTTCACCTTACACCACAAGGTTCTGCATATATATATAGTCTTAATAACAATACAGAATCTGCATAATTAATAATAAATAATAATATACAATAATAAAATAATTAATAATAAATTAATAAAAGCTTATTTAATACACTCTGTAAGAACCCAGCAGTGCTATTTAAGCATTAAAATAGTAACAAAAACTGACAGCATTACAGTTTGTTAAGGTGAGCTATTACTCTCAAGCACTGAACATACATTAACTAAAACAGCAACACAATTTTTCTTTGTTCAGCATTGCAGGAATAAATGTGCTTCTCTTTCTCTTCTGGAATCCCCCCTCTCCCCCCAGCCCTGCAATGCTGTGCCCCACACTGAAGATGACAGCAGCCCTAGGGAGCAGGTGCTGTGAGGAGTCACTTGGAATCCTCCCAAGGGAGATGAGAAGCAATCAGACAAGTAGAAAAGATCCTTGAGGTCTCTCACTATGTGTGTATAGCAGACCACTCACTGGGAATATGAGCTGTGGCTCTGGAGCTTCTCTCTTTGATTTAATTTATTGTTAGAGTATCTTGCACGTGCCCCTAATTACAGTGCTCCTTGCAAGAAGATTTGCATTAGAAGAATTAGGCAGGTTGCTGACCCTGTGGCAGAAGATAAGGTGTTTGGTGGGGTAGTTGGTTTGCTTTCATAACATTGACTTCTTCAGTGCCAGGATTTCATTCCTTGCTCTGTTATTTCTAAGACACCAGTAACACATTGAGTCACCCTCGAACATGGGAAACTTTGTTCTTGGTTGAGCAATGTCACTGCTCTCCTGCATCGTGATCTTACGAAATGGAGAACTGCAAATGGAGAACTACTAACAAACTGAACAACGTTATTTTCAAAAGGCCACCGTATATTATGTAAACAAATAGCTTTGAATCCCAGAACAAGAGATCATTGTGTAAGATTATGCATCATCATGGCATAATCCAGACACCACTGATTTGACGCAATAAAGTTTATGAAGGGAAAAAAAAATGAATTAATAATGGTTTAAGGGAAAGAGAAAGAGGAGACAGATTAGTCGGAGCTTACAGGGAACTCTCATTGTGATGCAGTCAGTGATCCCACAGTGTCTGTCACAAGTGGGCCTTGAGAACCACTTTAGAGTCTGGATTGCTTCCCCATTCTCTTATATGTGTTCAAGGCAAGTGTAACATAGCAATAGTTGCTTGATACAAACAAACTCTCCAGAAGAAGCTGGGGGACTGCAGAGCAGTGCTATGACAAACATTTTCTCTGGAAATAAGATGGTATAATTTTCCTGAGGCAGGGTTGTGGTTAAGCTGGAGGAGAAGAGCTTCCAGCTTCCTTTAGCTTCGTGCAGCCACGTTGCCCCAGGCTGTGCAGAAGACCTGCCAGGCAAGTGTCCCCATTGGGTGACCCTCAGGGGCTGGCTGGAGTCAAATAAAGGTGTCTCCATGTGCCAGCAGATTCCAGGCAATGAACATGGCATGAGCAGAGGCTCCCTCCACTCGCCAGCTGGAGGGGAACACAGTAGTCTTTGAATCTTACTACAAAGCATGTCGTATTTACCCAGAAAGGCTTTATGGTGTCTTGCTGAAACACATGCACTATAGCATGTGGTTCTTTTTTTTTTTTTTTTTTTCACTTTCTAAATTTTTATTCTGAAAGACCAGAATCCTCCAATCCACCCTGAAGACAAATATGTGTAGATTCACTTCAAAAGGCAAAGTACCTTGGATTCTCCAGCAGCAGCACTGAATACTTATATTTTGCTTGAAACCTACCCTGAGCTCCTTCCTCCCTTTAATCCTTCGACATGCTTCTGGTTCTTTGGAACATTTCTCTGAATCATACTCTTGTATGCTTCTTCTTCCCACCACAGCCTACCCTTCCCACTACCAGCCCTTGCTCACATGCAGTATCTCTCTGCTTTGTCGCTTTTCTTAGAGCACCAAATACCTTTGGTAGGTCCCATAACTTCCCTCTGCTGTAAGTCTGTCCTACCAAGAGGATGCTACACTCCCAACTCCAGATCCTACCCTCTGCGCAAAAGCGCACCAGTTTCTTATGACAGGAATACTATTCAGATGCCCATATACACTTCTGCCTCTCATCGTTCCACTTTTTCTGTGACTACACAGAGACAGAGTATAAGGCAGATGGCTTTCTTGTTGTTCTTCTCCAGGAGACCTCTCCCTGGATCACCTACTGATTTCCTGTGAATATGTCTCTCCTGACATTTTTTTTCTTCACATTATAAACATATTTCTCATCACTATGTCTTGTAGTGATAATCTCATCACTATTTTTTTAATCACCTAGCTTCCTCTCCAACTATGAACTCCTTTCCCTTTTTTTCCTTTTAGCTCCAAGTCCATTAAAATCACCTGTTTTCATTTTCTCTTCCAATGCCATTCTAGATCCTCTCGTATCAATTTCCTGCCGCCATGACTCACTAAAATCATTCTATCTTTAATAACCTCTTCCAAGTCTTCATCCTGATTATCACTTTTCTTTTACATTGCTTCTCCATCTTCAGAGAGAGAACCAACAGAGTACTTAAAGCAGTCTTTCTAGTTTCTTTCAACACATGAAAAGAGGACCTATTTCATATGTAGCCTTGACTTTAGTCTTTAATCCCTCTTCTTTTTAGTTCTATGGACAATTTCATCTTCAGGAAACAGAATTGTGGAGCTGGAAGAGGCCGCAGGCAGACATCTACCCCACTTCTAGGAACAAGGCAGATCCAACCAGACATATCTCATTTATAAATCAATTTTGACTAGCTAGGACTAAATAACCTGTAGTGGTGAAAACTACAGAGGATTTCCAACAGAGGATTCCCATCCAATTTATACTAAGGTTAGCTATCCAGACTGGTAACAATCTTTTTTTCTTAATGCCCTGAATTAATGTGAGTTGTTCCTGCTATGATTTAAACTCACAATTTACTGTGGGCAAGGAGAAAGGAATTATTCCATTCATTTTTGCAGCAGCTTTTTGTGGTACCATGTTTTCTCTCAATTGTCTCTTCTCTAGACTAAGCAATCTCAGTTTATACATACTTTTTTTTTTTGAATTCTGTTTATCATTGTTGCTGTCCTCTGGTCTTCATTCAAGTATCCTTATTTTTCTTCAAAACGCAAAATCCAAATCCAGATACAGATTTACTACTGATCAGTACAGCAAGTGGATTAAGTGTCTTGCAGACTATCTTTTCAACTGTGCAGATCATTTACCTTTTCCAGACATCATGATACTACTTTACTTTCATAAACTTTAACTTCCAGAATCCTTTCCTGAAGAAGTGCCAGAGAGCAGTTAAGTCTATGTGTTTAGTTTATCCTCAGCTAACTCCAATATCATACATTACTCCTTTCTGAACAGCAACCCAGTTTTCATCGGGCTTCTCCAACACATCTGTTGGACACAGTCCTCTACAGCACGCTCAGGCTTCTTACTATGTCAAATTTAGAAAGAACCTTTCTCAATCATTTCTCTAAGGCATAAACTGTCCTGCCACCACAGGCAGCTAAAAGTGTCCTGTGAGGACTTTTCATATCTCATGTCTTCATTTAGAAATCAGCTTTTTCTTTAGCTTTAATGAACAAAAGCTTCTATTCACACCTCCCAAGTACTTTTGAAAATATTTAATTTTCTGGCCAGTAACCCTGTTACCTCCTGTCCCTGCTGAGACCTCCATCTCTGCCATTGCAAGACATCAACAACTCACCACCACCTCACACTTCTCTCTGTTGCTGCCAAGCTTCCAGCCTAAGCCACGTTTGATCAGGGATGTCCCTTCCCTCATCAGCTTGCTATATTTCAAAAAAAAAGCACTTCTGAGTTTTTTCCTAAGTTCCACTTATATTTTGGGACAGATTTCCTGAATCTACAAGGAAACTCCCAGAAAATTCATTACCCTTTTAAAGTTCTCCATATAAACTTCTCCTTTATCATGAAGATTACAATAAATAAATACAGAAATGAATAAAAAAAAATAAAGGCTTGGTGTGCTGAGACCACCAATTATCCTCCTGACACTACTTTGTTGCTTTCTTCTGTCTGCTTCACTCACTGGTAGCTGTCCTGAATTTCTATCACACTTTTGAAAGGAACCTCCTTCTATTATGTATTTGTACAGGAACTAGTCCATGTTGTCCTAGTTTGTGACTGGTGCCATAGACACTAAAATAACAATAAATACGTCTCAGTCACACCTGGTACACCAGAGCATTAACCTCAGCAAGTAAGCGGCTTTTGCATTTGACCACACCTTGGCAGTCCCCAGAGCAGCACAGTGATGCTATCAGTTCATTTCCTAGTGAGCAAACCCACTGAAGGTAAGAGTCACCAAAACAAGCTCTCAAAGTGAGAGCTGCATGGCCCTGAAGGGAGAGGAAAGCTTTTTCTCTAATCCCTTTAGTTTAGAAGCAAAAGAGAGGAGAGATTCAGTCTTGCTCCAAAGACAAAGATTTCAGTTTTCAAAGCCATCAAACATACATAGCACTTGCAAGAAGCAAGTGTACATAATAAGGAAACATAGCAGTTTCTATGTATTCCATACTATACTCTTTTATGATTTCAGCTCAAAACAACCTGTGATTGTTAACAAATGCACAAATTTCTGAAAGTGCAAATACATTCCCTCCTCTAGGAAGAGTTATACTAGTTTGGTACACTTATATCCCAAAATAAAGCATGATGGACAAAAAGCAAACATTATTTTAAGACCAGCCAATAAGAAAAAGCCCTTGTTGGTGATGCTCAGAAGGGATTGCTTTGCATTCATGTTTACATATGATTGTTTTGAAGCCTCTTTCAGTTCCAGGAATGTGGACTACATGAAAAAAAAGATATATATTTGTGGTTTGGCACCCACAGATGGTTTCAGCTCAGGCATCATTGCTTACTGCCAACATCTGCAAATTATTACACATTGGTTTTGTTCTGGGGGGGCTGTTTTAAGCCTCTGACTGCAAAACATACGTCACTAGCTGGTTGCACCTACTACTGAGTGACAGAGTGGAATTTAGAAGCAGGAGTTTTGCCAGTGAAGGTCACTGAGTTTACTAGTTAAATATGTCTCTACGACAATGCTTCTGCTCTTTGCTGCTATGTAGCAAGTTGTAGCTAAATAAAACTCAGAAGAAATTTAAGTTTATTTTCAAAATGCACTGTGAATGGAGAGCATTCAGAATTATTTTTAAAATAATCTTTCACTGTAATTGGACTTGTACTGTGGCGCAATGGTACTTGGCTTTTCCAAAGGAGGAAAACAATCTGCATAGACAATTCTGGAACCATATACAAGAGCCGTGAGGAGCACTGTAGAGTCCTCAGTCTCACTGAAATACTTGGCAATGATCTGTGCATAGAAAATCCAACGCCAAAAGAGCTCACCACATACTTAGACAAGCGAGGCCGATCTCGTGACCGACACATAGCAGCACAGATGTGTATACGAGAAACCATCCCTCTCCAACATCTGTCTCAGTCACAAGTGAGAAAGCATCACCACAAACAATTAAGCCCCAGCTGCCAGGCAGCAGTGAGTACTTGCTAGGAACACATCACACGGCACTAACTCCTTGGGAAAAAACAGCCTCAACTTCAGCAGTCACAGCACACGCTTTTTTCCCCGCCTGTTAAGGACAGGAAGGTAGGTGAATGGGAATGTCATGGCACTTGCTTCTCCCCACTGATTGCCAGTCTAACTCAAGAGCGCAATGACCAGCCCCACCACATCTACTCCTGAGAAAATGGTACCTCAGGAACCTCAGCACTTCTTTGCAGAGGAAACAGGCGTGCTCATAAGAGGTGGATAACTAGAGTTTATTTGGATTGGCGCAGCAAGGAACATACGGGAAGGTGGGTAAGAAAGAAACTCATGTTCGACCTCTTTGCTTTGAATTGTTAAATATAAATGTCTTCACTAACATTTGAACTTGAAAGTAGATCTGTTTACAACAGAAGCATAGTATTAGTCCAGCATAAGCTTAACCGCTTGATACAATGAGTACTTTGTACTTTAAAGTACTTTGTACTTTAAATTCAGGTCCTGGTTGATTTTTCAGTTGCTTTCTAATACAAATTAACCCTAAATTACCAACAGGCCCGCAGCAATAAAAGTTATTGTTGATGTACTGCCTGTATATATAAGAAACACCCAAACCACAGTAAATGGTCCAGCAAAAAAATATGGAAATACAAGCATGAAAAACTCATGCTTTGTAAGCCACAGTGTAACTGCTGAATCTGCTATGGCTGAAGATAGGCCCTCCAGAAACAAATATGCCTACGTGGCTATAACCCATAGAATTCCTGTCATCACTTCAGTCCCCAGAAGTCATAAAAGGCCTAAATATCGAGATGCAGATCTCCTCTTCAGGGATGTTGATTAATTAAACCAAGACGGGCAATGCTCTCGGCAAATGATTTTTCCTCTGTCTAGTTTCAATATAGATTGCTTTCTCTTTCATATGCAAAACCAATCACAAGTCATCATGAACATTTCCATATGCCTCCTGAGCTTCTGATTTCTGACTGCCATTTTTTAATATTAATACGATTCTATTTAATATGATTAATATGATATTAATTTTAATATGATTCTATTTAATAAATAAAGTTACTTTTCCCAGCTCCTGCTGGAGATGACACTTTTTTTTTTTTCTCCATTCACTAATCCCTGTGAAAATGGATGTTTCTGAGGCACACTCTTCTGACTCTCATGCACTGGTCATCTGCTCCATCTGCATACGTCATCTGTTCCAGGTTAGCACCCCTGTACCAGGGCTAGCAGAGCAACACTCCCTCTCAACTCCTCTGGGGCAAAATCCAGCACAGGAGTTAATCCCACAGATTAACATCAGACTACAAGCTCGAATGGATGAGTCATAAACCCGTGCGTTTTTCTGTTATGGGAATAGTAATTTCTAGTTAAGGAACAAAGACCTTCATAGACTATTGCAGCTATACTGAATGGAACCCTTCACAGTTTAGGCACATCAGTAATGAAGTGCACACTCACTCCAAGAGCCCATGTCAGGTCAATGCAGGCATGACCCAATTCAAAACCATCTTCTTCTCTCAGAGGAAAAAGAAGCAAAAGAAAAAAGTTCTCTGAACTCTCCATGCAGCTTCCTGCTCTCACATACATACCCATTTCTCAATCTATTCACTCATCTTCTGCAGCCTTGTATTTTCTTTGCCTTTTTTAACCTGTGATCATAGCTTTTATGAGCCACAGAACCTTCCCCCTCCCTCCTTAAAATATCCCATCATTTAAATTCTCCCTCCCACACAGAGTCCCTGTGAACAGCTGGTAAAATAGGTTTGGATGAGGCTGTGTACAGTAAAAATACCTACACTTTGTAGACCCAAGATCTACAGAGGATCCCTATTAAAAATTATTTACAAGCTGAAATGCAGGGCCAAGGCTCAGCCCATGTCTGCGTTGCAGACACTGTTTGTGCATTCTTGTGCTGACTCTGTGCAGCACTTTTGCAGTGTCTCCTACCTGGCCCATTTTGCTCATGGATGAGGATCTCAAATGCCCATCACACATAGAGTGTTTGCCCTCTGCATTACAGGGAATCACTCAGACCAAGCGTCTTGGGCACACTTCTCTCCATGGTACGGGAGTTCAGGGTGAGCATGTACCTTTCTGGGCTTATTTATTTTGCAAGAAGTGATGGAGATTGGTGGGTCCTTCCAGAAACCCAGAGAAAACCTTCACTCTGACCTGCTCTGCTCAGGTGTTGGCTTCATCTTTTGCACAGGCAAAGCAATGGCAGGTTGCTTTGGGCAGCATCTGAAAAGTCCCCTGGGACAGTTGAGGAGAGCTGGGAAATCCCAAATTCCTTGCTGAGACAGCTTGGAACAGAAACAGTACATTCCTCAAGGACAGAAAACTAGAAAGAAAAAATTAAGAGACAAACTAAACCAAACCAAAACAAATGTATAAAAAGAGTCCTACACAGACACTATCTTGTTCTTCATTTGGTCCACTAAGAGATGTGTATATTCTAAGTCTTTCCTATATGTAAAACACTTTGCAATCATCCCTCCATCATAGTATTTCAAATTAAATACTTGGTTATCATCATCTCTAATCTTTTTTTCGCTACTACCTAAAAGCTCTCCCATCCCTGTGCACGAAAGAGTATGTTTGGGTGAACTGACCTTCCCCATATCATGCTTTAAAAACAGGGTAACCAGGTGATTGATGTCTGCCAGGAGGAAACTCTGCACAAACTAGGTCACTGATTTGAACTCCCAAGTCGAAGCACAAGCAAGGAGTCCAAGAGGGATCCAGCTAAGCTTCACAACCTGCAGGCAAACCCTGACCCAGATCACATAGCAGCACCCACACTGTGGCCTCACTGCCTGACCTTCAAGCTCAGGCCATGCTGTAAAATAGTTGAAGCTTCTGTTTTTTCAACCAGCTCAAGAAAGCTGAGGGTGTTGAACTCATGAGCTCACATGGCCTGGTGCCATACAACTAAGCTGAGAGTAACAAATCAATGAATTCATGGTTCCCCATGTTTCAGCTGTGATAAACAAAGCACTGTCCTCTGGAGAAACAAGCTCAAAAAAGAGGTCCTCGGTATGGTCAAACTTCAAGGGAAGTTTGGGCACAACACATATGGGCAGCTGAAGAAGTTCTCCTGTCCTCTACTTCTTCAGGTTGCATGGGAGTAGGTGCATTTCCCTCAAAGAGCACCTGCAAGTGGGACTTTGCTCGCTACCTTCTCACTGCAGCAATGGTTAAGTTCTGGACCATCCCATGCTAGCATTGAGACAGATACGAGGTGACACAGAAAAAATCAGCAGAGGAGATGGAGCAGGAGGATGCCATGAAAGGAGAACTAACAGATGGTCAGAAAGCAGGGTCATGGGAAAAAGCTAGAGAGTTTAGAGCTCTTCCCTTCACTTTCTGGCTAACCAATATGCTACTGGGATCAGGTAGGATAATTCTTCTCCTAAGTCTGTTTCTGTTAGATGTGCCTGTTGACTCTTTGAAGTTCAACATACCTCCTTTAAGCAAGCACAAAATAAATTCTCACATTTCCCCCCTCTCAGTTTTTAAAAGTACACCCCACTCCTAGGGATATTTGCCACTGTATATGCTGTGCTGTAAAGGCAAGAGCCACATGGAAGTAGTTCAGTTGTAGTGCACTGCAGTTCATTGACCACTCTGTTTCCCTGTCATTAGTAGTAAGTCATTTAATCTGTTATCAAGCAAAGTGCTATAAACATGCAGTCATCTACTGTTTATCTTGTGTCCTAAAAGCGTGTGGTCACATCTAATATAGCCCAAATTCAATTATTTTTATCTGCCCAATTGCACATAGACACCAACATAAATAAATACCAGATACACAAACCTACATTAATGGATTCAATATATTTTTGATGCTTCTCTTTCATTTTCAGTATTCAAGGAAAGAGAAGAAAAAAATCTGCTGCTCTTTACGAGTGATCTTTTTGAACAAGCTTTGCATTTTTGGTACATCTCTTTCTTTGCTCCAGCTGACCCCCTAGCCCTGGACTTCATTTCCACTAAACTCATGCAATGTCATGGTGGGGCAGGAGGTGGGGAAGCAGGCTGTTCCTGAGCTCTGCAGATCTGCAGGTATTTTGGTGCAGATTTACTGAGCCTTCAGATTGAATTTAATGATTGCATGACACTTGCGTGCTTGGAGGGATGAGTTTGCATGCAAGAGAATTTGAAAATAAATCACTTGTCTGTCTGTTTACTAAACCAGGAGGTGACAGGTTTTAGTATCTTCAACTTGAACATGTGTGGCAATGTCACCTCAAAACAGCAAACATTCACAGCACAGTCTGTAATCAAGGAATTGGCCACCCATGCTACTTGTAGTACACAGACAGCATCCTTGGATCCTCCCACCATGTTCTCCAGCACTGGAGACCAGGATATTGAGATGACAGTAAAGTCAGGCTACTAGTGCCAAAGGAGGGTGGAGTAGGCAGCATTTGACCCTCTATTCAGTCTGTTTTTCTCCCTCTCTGCAACAACTTTGAATTAATGTAAACAGCTAGAGAGGCATCCTCCCAAATTGTATGCTTCACTGTCACCTGGAGCAGCTCCCAAACACTCTGGCACTTGAAATTGTCACCTCGCTCATGAAGCTTAGTAGGCTGATTTCCAAGTAGGAAGCTTTGCCCAAAAGTGGGTTAGCAAGAGGGCGGGGAGGAGACAGGCCCAAACAAAAACAAAAATTCACTTACCCAGCAGTTATAGCTGGGCAAGGTCACTCGCAGCACTTGACAGGTGAAGCCCTACATAATAAATGTCTGTTTAATATGGGGAAGTGGACCAGGTCATTGGCCTTGAGCCTGGCTCTGCTGCCTGGATATTGTGATGTCTGCCATCCTCCAGGATAGGAACTCCAGGACCAGGGAGCTCTCGACATTAATCTGGAGTGGGGCAGTGAGCACTGCAAAGACTGTGCTTGCTCAGTGCTACTGATCAAGTTAAATCACGTCCCTGCCCAGCTTAAAATGTGCACAGATGTGACAGCAGCTGCTAACAGGCTCCACATATGAGGAGATGAGGCAGACTGCAACCTTAACTGAGCCCTCCTAAGAAGCCCTTAGAAGAAAATGGGCTGCTATCGGTTGGTTTTGCACCATGGGCAGATGTGACTTCCCTCATCTGGCTCTCCAGCTCCTTGTGGTCCTTTGCCGTTGCCTGTGTCCAAGCCAGGCTGACAGTGCTGGAGCTGCTGCAGGGGATCAGGAGCTGCTGCAGGGGATCAGAGGGCAGGTTTGGTGCTTGTCCATCTTTCACTGGTGATATGCAAGCTCCATTTTTGCATGATTTGCTCCTGGTGCCAATAAAGCTACTTCTGACAGTGCAGAGGGCAAAAGCACTCTCCCCAGAAAGAAACACACACACGCACACCTATACATTTCTTACTTGCATAGGAGCAGCCTCAGCTCAGCATAAGTCCCGTTAGACACCTGACTCAGCTGGGTCACTACAGTGTCATGAAAAGCACAGTCCTGTTTTCTTCCTGCAGTGCCTCCCACACCATCGTGCTACCTGACTTGGCCTCCGTCCCTGGACCCTGCTCCACTTCCCCTCCACCAGCCTTGGCTTGCACCTTGGCTCGAGCCAGAGATCCTCCAGCATCCTCAAGAGAGCTCCATCCCTTCAGCTCCATCCTCTCCCAGCCAAGCCCATGGGCAAGGTGCTGCTGCAGAGGCACAGAATAAGGATTTTAACTTTTATCTTCCTATGCGCACTAGCTCAGAGACCTGTGCTACGTGTAAGATGAAACAAAATGTGCGTGTCTCTTGACAAACATTGCTTCACATGTCTGCTCAAATCTATTTCAGGCATAATCACCTATTCGAGGCAAATCACAGCACTGTGTAGGTGTGTCAGGGTGATTCAGCACAGAAGCATGCGTAGCTGAAAGTGTCTCATCCCTATGGAAAATAGAAATACACTTCTTTGTAGCCAGCATGCAGAAACTCCCTCTTTGTGTTTACATGAGCACGTAGCACAGTTCTGCTCATTGAAAGAGTGAGAATTTACTTCCAAAGGTTTGGTGTTAATCACATGTGTAAAACAGAAACCCACACACAAAGCACAGAATTGCCCGAGTTCAGTAATATACTATATTGCACCCATTGAACTGCATCAAGCTTTTCTACAGATATAGAAGGTGATAAGAAAAACTTTGAGGACATATACAGGCCATCTAATTTTTACATATATAGATGTATATTTATATGAGGAATGTTTAACAGTAACAGGAACTTATGTACAAGATAATGCATTTAACAGTAGGAAACTAATCTATGTGTTTGATCAATCTTTTAGATTTTTACACACTTATTGATAAGCAAAATTAGCTACTTTAACACACAGTTCGTGCACACGAGACATCTCACACGCCCACTATCCACAAATATTTACTCTCTCTCAGAGAACTGACCTCTCCATCCATAAATATTTTGTACTACTCTGATTTAGATTTAAAATATCACATTTAAAAAAGAGCAGTTTTGGGAGAACATACTGAAAACAGCCATTATCTCCATGAAAACAGCTCATTATCCAAAATAGAGTTATGTTTAAAAGTGTCCTGTTTATTTAAAGCTCAAGTTCTAAAAATAAATTGCACATTTTTTTATTCTGTTCAGACAAATACTCAATTACTCAACATATTTATGGCACTAAAATGAATATTTGCTTATTTTTTTGCTTTTTTA
>JAVCKT010096584.1:0-12858 GCA_032273925.1 Rhynchotus rufescens | reverse complement strand
GGAAGGAAGGAAGGAAGGAAGGAAGGAAGGAAGGAAGGAAGGAAGGAAGGAAGGAAGGAAGGAAGGAAGGAAGAAAAGTTTTAGCTCAATTCAGTGTCCTAGAATTCTTTAAAACTTCTTGGAACTTCTCCAGCCCCTGCGAGGTTCAAGTACAGATCACCTGAGGGTATTTCAGAAGGAAGCTCAAGGATGGAGTCAACCCTGAAGCCTGGAATAGTCTCCAGTTTGATCCTGAAAGAAAATAAGAAAAATATTTGAAGTGTTTGGTGTTTACTTTGTACCTGTTATTATAGTTAAAGAAGGCATTTCTGTTTCCAAGGGTGCTGACTGGAAATTTTGGAAAGGCATTTAAGAAAAAACATCAATAATAAAAACATTTTTTTCTGGCAGATTCTTTAACATACGCAGTTGGGCTGACCAAAACCACTAACAGGAACAAAAGAGTGAGAAAAATATATAAAACTTTTGCCAGCTCAGAGACAATATTTCATTCAAATTTAGGACAATCCATTCAGGATGGTTCTCATTTATTTGGGACTGGAGCAGGCCGTGTTTGCAAAAACACAACTGATTTTGTGTCGGGAAACATCTAAACTCCTAAAAATGGGTAGTCTGTTTTCAAAACTCTTTACAGCATCAGTGCTTCCCTGGGGTTGAACCTTCCAAATAAGCTTATTGTTAAAAACCTTTCTCTCCTCCATTTTTTTCTCTCCTGATCTTAAGTCACAATGATCAAGGCTTTGGAGCTTGGAAATCATCTCCTTTCAAATCTCTACCTCCTAAGCTTCTGGCCCTCTAACATCCTTCCTTCCCGTAAGCAAAGAGCTCATGTTATCGATGCTGCAGGCACTTGTGTGTTGGGAGAGGGAGGCAGAAATTTTGTGGGTTTTTTTCTGTGCTACAGCCCAGATGTAAAAAATACTCCAGAAATACAAAAATACTCCAGAAAAATGGGCTTAGACCAATCAGAGAGTCTTAATTTTTATTCTAAAAGATGGAGAGTGTTTTTTTGATGCATTTAATTCATTAATTATGGGAGACAAAACCAGAAAGAGAAAACTTCTGGTCTAAAGATCACAGAATCACAGAATGTTCAAGGTTGGAAGGGACCTCTAGAGATCATCTAGTCCAACCTTCCTCCTCAAGCAGGAACACCTACAGCATGTGGCACAGGGTGGCATCCAGGCGGGTTTTGAAGACCTCCAGAGAAGGAGACTCCACAGCCTCCCTGGGCAGCCTGTTCCAGGGCTCTGGCACCGTCACACTAAAGAAGTTCCTCCTCACATGGAGATGGAACTGCATGTGTTGTAGTTTACACTCATTACCCCTTGTCCTATCACTGGCCACTGAGAAGAGCTTGCCCCCTTCCTCCCTACATTCCCCCTTCATGAACTTATACATGTTAATCATATTCCCTCTCAGCCTTCTCTTCTCCAGGCTAAATAGGCCCAACTCCCTCAGTCTCTCCTCATACAAGAGATGCTCCAGTCCCTTGATCATCTTTGTTGCCCTCCGCTGGACCCGCTTTAGGAGCAGCACGTTCAGCTCAGCTCTTCTCTTGAGATGCCGGGCAATATGTAAAGCTGGCAGATGAAATGATTCCCGGGAGTGACTCATGATCGGGTTGTCTCAAGGGAAGATGGGAGAGCTTTATTTCTTTCCCAGGTGGAATTGCGGTCTTGCTGGGCTAGTGCTGTTTGGTGCTTTTTGGACGGCAGAAGGGGGCAGACCCAGCTGGAGAGCTCAGGGCTAGTGCTGCTTCTTGGGAGCCAGTTTTAGCCCATGCCTGAGTGCCCATCCAGCCATCTGCTTGCTGGCCTCTCAGGAAACCACTCATCGTTTTCTTTTTTTTAGGCTTGATCTTTGCTAGATGAGCAGGTTGAGTCAGTTTGTCATGTGCTCAAACATGCGCCGCTGGTGGCGGGGAGTCGCAGGGAGGCAAGCACAAGGCATGAGCTTCTGGGGGCAGGGGCTGCTGGCCTGGGCAACCATCTCCTCTGCCTGTTCCCTCCAAAAGGGGTGGTGACATCCTCAGAGGAGTGGGAGGAGGCTCTGTTTCTGTGGATGTCCCTTGGAAGGGTGAGGTGGGCCAGGAGCTAAACCTGTCACTCCATTAGGACTCCTAGGGGCCTTGGGGAGGAAGCTGGTGATGAGCAGTAACATGCTCCTCCAGAAACCTGCTGAATGCTGCCTGCCAGCTGGGCACTTACTGCTGGGCACAACCTGCAGCACAAGGTGCTCAGAATGAAGGCCTCCTACTTCCTCTGCTAGAGGCAGCCATGTAAGGGGAAGGTCTTTTTGATTTAACCATAATGTTATAGTCCTCTTGGTGTTGTGGTTTGGGTAGCTTTAATGAAGGTGACTTTTAGGATTTTAGGGTAACAGCCTCTCACCCTGGCACTTCCTCCAGATGCCTTCTAGGATAAAGTTACCCACAGGGCTAGAGATGTTTAGCCAGAAGAAAACCTCTTTGGTGAGTACCAAAGCATGGGGGAGCTGCATGGAACTCCCTAAGGTCGCTCCTGGGCGATGTGCCCTAGGTGGTCCTTCTTGAGCAGGAGCCTTGGACCTGCTGGTCTCTGCAGGGCCTGAAATCTGCTTTGGGGGCTGTGCAAACAACTCCTGCCATGTGTTTTGTGGAGCACACAGGCTTGGAGCTCCGAAACCCATTATCAGAGATTGCTCTGATTGTTTCTCAAGGCCTAGTGCTGCATCCCATGTCTGAGGGCTCATTTGCCATTTGCATCTTCTGGATTTGTTCTTGCTCTTTCATTGATGTTTGGGTTAAATCTCTTCTCTACAAGTTAGGGCACGTATCTCATATCAGTTCTGCCAAATGTGTGTGGGGGGATGTATTAGCTTTTACAAATGCTCAGTTGCAGAGTTCTTGCATCCTACAGTGCTGTTAAAGGTAAGATTGGAGCTGGATTTGCTTTTGAGATGGGACACTGCCAAAGGAGTTAAAAGGCAGGCAGATAGAGATGGAAACAGCCAACGAGTCTCACGTTTCAGGCTATTTCAGGTACGTTTCTAGGACTGCTGGAGTAATTTGTGCTTCTCTGTGCCAGTTGCAAGCAAGCACAGAGGCTGGCAGGAGCAGTTGCATTGAGCCTCCTAACTCCTGCTAATGCCGCACGCTGCAAGTGGTGTGAAGTTATTGTCTGCATGGGGTTTAACCCAGGTATTTAGTGTCAGCTCCTTAATTTCAAGCTTTGAAAGGTCCTATAAAGAAGACAGAAGGGAAAATGATTAGTTTTATTTCTGAGGTTAGGGGAAATGCAGGAAGACTTCTGTTTTCCGAGCTGTTGTCAACTTTTATAAAGCAGTCTGGTCACTCCACGTCAGGAGGGTTTGTGGTGTTGCCTGTTGTGCTGAAGTGCCCCAACTTATGTTTTAGCACAGAAGGAGCTGTTTGTGCAGCTTGGGACATAGTCTGCTCTGAAACTCATGCTTGGAGCCTTCCAGGAGCTCATGTGTGTCATTCTTCTCCTGCAAAAAGTTGCTGGCCATCAAGATCAAGGATCCCCTCCACAGGGATTTGACTTTGTTAAGCCCATCTGGTTGTCACAGCTGTCCTCGTGTCCCTTGGAGACCTCTTGTTCAGAAGATTGACCCGGGTTGCTCCTGCTAGGGCTTTCCATGCCGTTGCCAGCAAGCGGGATGACTGGTTGTCCTCCAGGTGTTCAAGGGCTTTTGCCCTCTGAATCTTCTGAGCGTGGTGGTCTCTGGAGACATGGATTAGCAGAGTTGCTGTGGCAACCTGGAGAGCTTCCATTGGGCCCCAGCGTGGTTCCCAGCTTCCCAATTAGCTTCCCAATTCATCCTGCCTTTTTTTTTTTTTTTTTTTTTTTTTTTTTTTGTCATAGGGGAGCAGGTGTTGGACCTCAGGGCAGCAGCTTCCAAAGAGGTAGGGATAAACGTCATCAAAGGTCTAGGGACAAACAGCATCATCTCCCAAAGGACACACAGGCAGCAGCAGTGCTGCGTCTTCCTTCCTCCTCTCCAGCCAAGCAGATTAGCCAGAGCTACTGCCTCCATGCAGGGCCCGGCCTTTGCTTTCTTTAAAGGCAGCAGTTAAAGGTTTTTGTCGTCTCCTGGGTCTGGTGGATTGAGGTCAGAGCGAGCTAAGCCACAGTTTAAATCTAGCATTTTCAAAGTCATTTGAAATTTTGTGCCGTTTCCATTTTAGATTAAAAAAATGCATCAGGAACTTGAGCAGAAATACAGCTTTTCAAGCCGTGTGTGCTGCATGAAAGCTTTTTCATCTAATGCGCCTGCGAGCAGAGGGTAGCTCAAACCCAGCCTCGAGCTACGAGTCCTTGAAGGCTGAAATGTTAAAGCCCCTGAAGTAATTCAGCACCTGGTGCTTTGGAGCGAGGGCCCTCCCTGGTGTGTGGTGCCTGTTGGGCCCCTTTCCCTCGCGCTGTGCTGCCTTCCCCACAGATGTTCCTTGCTTATGTGCTGGGCTTGATATGCAAGTGAAGGTGCAGGTGCTTCTGATTGCACTGTTTCTGGGTTGGAGAGCAGAAAGTATCCGCTCTTCTGGCAACTCTGGAGCAGCAGGTGCTTGAATTGAAGCCTCTTCTTCCTGTCACTCCTCCTGGGGATGCGTGCCAGGGGCTGGGAGATGTAGGAGAGCTTGTGAGTGGCCTTGGACCTGGAGAAGGAGCTCTGTGTGATGCCCATTGGGGCATGCAGGGTTATTTTATCTTGTGTTCCCATGCAGGTGACGCTGGCGCAGCCGCAGGTGATCGCAGACCTTGCACAGTCTTTGCTGCAGCTTCTGAGCGTGCGATAGTCTTGTAGCCACAGGTGGATGTTTGGAAGGAAGGTTGTTCTTAGCATCCCTACCCTCACATCTGTGCCTCACCTGTGCCCCATGCATGTCTGAAGTGTGCTGCTAAGCAGTGCTTTTCTGAAACCTAGTGACTTTTGTGAAATTAGATGGTTGCCAAATGGAGGCTTCTGTGATGTGAGGTGACTGCAGTAGCCCTTGGGTCTTCCAGGCCTCTCCATTCATATAAACCTGGACTGGCTGTATCTCTGGCTTGAGCGTGGAGATGTTCTGGGCATTGCATGCCTATGATAAAAATAACAGAGCAGCAGCTATGTGATCTGGGCTGGAATTCTTGCAGAGCTGCTGGTGAGCTCAGAAACCACAGGGGCATCGCGTTGCTCCTGTTCCCAGCTGGAGATGCCTCGTGCTCCCTGGGTGAAGCATTCCAGCACACGAGGAACATGGAGCCCGGCCGCCGCAGAAGCTGCACATGGGTAGGGAAGGGCTGCTTATTAGCCCACGTTTGCCTCTGTGGGCTTGCCTCGAGTCTGCTTGTGCTGCCCTACGTGCTGGTGTATGGAGAGGTGTCAGCAGGTGTTACTATTTTTGCTACCTTAAAAAGTCATCTTAAATCTTTGCCTTGCCTCCGCCGGCTTGTTGTTCCTTACCTGCCAGGGCTGGTTGCCTTAGGCACTGGGGCTTTGGTAACTAGGACAACAAGGCTGTGCAGGCAAAGGTAGAAATAATGGTAATAACTCTATTGGAAAGAGGCTTGAAGGAGCCCATAGCACATGTGTGGGTGCCTTAGGGCAGCCATCTCCCTTCCTGCCTGACACGTCCGCGGATCCCACTGGCAGCATCCCCTTAGCGGAGCTGTATGCCCTCCTGCCTCTGGGAAGGAGCCCATGGAGCACAGACCAATGTTCCTGACCTCCTCCTCCTGCTCCTGCACAGAGCAGTCAGCCTGTGCTGGGGACGGCTCCCAGGGATGCCAAAGGCCAGACATTGGGGGGTTCCAGCTCCACAGAGCCGGAACTGGAATTGCTGGGATAGGGCTTCTGCTGGGGTGGCTAGGGCAGGGAATTGGTGTGTTTCCTCAGTGCTGGAAGCAGCTGGCACGTTTGTTCTGTAGACATTTTGTTCTGTAGCATTTTGTTCTGTAGGCATTTTTCTCTCCTGGAATAGGTAGCTATTTGCTTGCTAGTTAGCAGACTGTAAAGGATGTTGCTGGCTTGGTGGAGATGGTGGGAAGCTGGATTCTTGTGCAGTTCTGCATCACCCTGAGGGCAGACTCTCTCTGCAGCAAAGGAGTTCTTTTCTGTCCCACAGCCCTGAACACAGATGTTGGAAGATGCAAAGATGTTTCCATGCCCATCTCTGGAACGCATTGCTCCCAGAAGGCCGCCTCCTGCAGCCTCCGAGGCCACGAGCACAGCTGCTGCCACTGGGAATTGTACAGATCCCAGACTCTAGCTCTGGTTTTGCAGGCAGTGCTCTGAAACGGAAAGACGAGCAGTTTGGTGCTTACTCTTGCTTGCCTGACTGAAGAGGCTTACGGACTGCCTGGGCTGCTCTTTGGCTTTGTTGCTTGCTCACAGCTTTGTGGGTACGCAGCTTTGAAGCTGCATGTGATAAGGGGCACAGTGAGCCCAGCTGAGGGATTCCCTGGCTGCACAAGCGTATTTGTGGGCACCCAGTACAGGCCTGATCTTCATCTCTTTTAAGACAAAAGCTGACCCCATCCTCAGTAAAACAAAGCCTCCAAACAAACACTGGTTAAGGAAGCTGGCAGAGTCTGAAGATTTCAGTAGCATCTGGTGACTTGCAGGACTCTGAAGACTGCTTTTGGGGTCGCAGGGGAATATGTGTGCGGGGCAGAAAATGGTCATAGCCAGCGGAAGGCTGTGTGTTTGCTAGCATCAGTCCATACTCCAATAACTAGTAATACATACAGAGAAAAGAGCAACCAATTGTGATGGTTGGCTATAAAAGAAGCTTTGTACTTGTCCTGCCTTTGCTTTGTACTTCATTTAATTTTTAAGCGAGGTGCTCAGGTTTGAAATCTGGGTTTGGTCTCTTAGGACACACCTTCCAAGTCTGTTTTATGCATCTCTACGGATGCTTAGGTTTCAGTTTGCCTGCGGCACAAGAAGAGGTTAGAAAAAGATCTTGGCATTTCATCTCTGTGGCTGAGCTCACCTGGCTGCACCTGCCCTACCTCGCTGCTCTTCCTCCAAGAGCTTGTCCCCTGGCTGTGCCAATAGTGTGTGTATACAGAGGCCCACAGTGAGAACCACGCGTGCTTCTATCCTGGAGACATGGCTGGGCAATATCGTAAAACACTCTGTTTTATTGACCATGGATGCTGCAGTCAGCAGCACAAAGAGATTCCCTGTGCTTTAACTGAGCTAGAGAGAGCTGTTCATTGGGTTACTGGATCCAGGATGTCTGGGAATTACCTTCCTGGGTCTAACTTTTCCTGGGGAAGGTACAGTTGGGGGTTTGCAATGTTGATAATGCCCCTTGGGGCAACTTCCCATTGGAGCAACTTCTCCTGGTGCTTCTCTGTCTGATCTGTGCTGTCTTTGTCAAAATCCTTCTGGATTTTGACTTGAGGAAAAACTTCCTCTGACAGTTTTTCTTGAGATTCCTCCTTAAGGACTAAAGGAAAATGGGCCAGGCAGCCACGGTTTGGCAGAGGGGTGGTTAGAAGTGGCCAATGCCATAAGGCAAAGCATCATTGGAGGTAGAAACCTGGCAAAACACGTTAGAAACCTGGCAAAACGCGTTGCCTCTGCTTTCTTGGTTGCTAGGGCAGCAGCGCTCGAGGGCTCTGCTGTGTCAGTCTGTTTGCAGAGAGCAGCATCCTGGCTGGATCCTGCTGTAAGTATTGTGGCCAAGCCTAAGGAGAGACCATGTGGGACGGTGAAGCTGGTGGGATGGCTGGATTCTTTGGAGAAGGGTGATTCTGTCCTCTCTTGCCCAAGCAACAGCAGTGGTGCTTGCCTCACACAAGCAGCCTCCTTGGACTCCATCTGGGGCCTTGCAGCTGTTCAGCTGCCCTGGGAAGCTGGTGTGGAGGCACCAGGGGAGCCTCTTTGCGTGCTGGCAATCAAACACACGTGCTAAAACTCTGTCCTTTGGGGCAGTTTGGAAGCTGGAGGAAGGAAGAAGAGGTTGTCTGGTGTAGCTGTGCCTGTCCTGAGAAAGCTCTCTGCTGCAGAGTCTATGTTAGCGTTACTTCCACCCACGTTTCTGGGAGCTGCATAGGTTCAGTAGCACGTCTGACATGTTCCAGAAGCTGCCAAGCTCTGTTTGGTCTCGCTCTGAAGGCTAGAGAAACGGGAGGCTTCAAACAAAGTGACTTTGGTTAATTTAGCACCAATGGCTTTGTGCCTTCGCTCCTCCTCTCGGATGCAGTGGGGTGGTTTGTAGGCTGAAGATGCTCTCAGGGAAGGGTTTTCCATTTGAGCATGGATTATGTTGAGGGTCGCTGTGTTGCATCAAGACTGGTTGGCCTTCTCATTGCTATGTTGTGAACTACAGTGATTTTGTCCTCTTGGTTCTAGTGGGCCGGTGTTAATAGCAGCTTGGCTCACACAGACGTGTTGGGCAACATCTGTGCCGTGCATCTTATCTCTGCTCCCCTAGGAGAGGAGTCTTTCATTCAGATAGGTTCATTTGTCTTGATTTAGAAGATGACATTTCTTTTGCCAAAGGGGTTGAGGGGTTTGCAAGAAGAATGGATGCCTGAAAACATCGTTAAAGAAGCCTGAAACTAGAGTGGTAAAAAAAGACATGGAGCCAGGGGTAGCTAAATAAGCACCTGTGCTCATCACGTTAGTACTGTTTGTTTTGGCACTGACAGAAATACCTGCCCAGGGGAAGATCTTGCTGGTGGTCATGTAAATAAAACCTAACTATGCAAAAAAAGAGGCTTCTTGAAAGGCTGTCATTTAGCCTTACTGTAACTCCTGAGCCTTGACTGTTTAAATCCATGAACTTCATTTTAAGGGAGTTTGAGAGTGGGGAGACAAAACAAAATTCCAGCTGAGCAACTTGCTGTGCCACATTTGCTTATTATCTGTATGGTCTCTGCTCAGGCTAGTGCTGAGCTACGAGTATAGACTGAGCGAAGCTGAAAAACAGTAGTAGTCAAGCACGTGGCTATATAAAATGCTGGATGTTGGTACAGAGGTTCCTTTTGTGAAAGGAAGGTCCTGCCTCTCAGCTCCTTTAGCTGTGGGGTCTAATTGAAATGCTGCTCAGGTTTCCAGAAGGCTTTCAGCAAGGTTTCCCTGCAGAGCTGCTTAAAAAAAGCCAAGCTGACATCAAACAAAGGGGAAGATCCTCACGAGGATGAATAATTGGTTAACTAAATCACAGGAAGACAGGCTCAGTTCTCATAGTGTGAAGTTCCCCAGTGCCCATCCACAGGGGTTTGTGCTCAGGTTCCCCATTCGGTGCAACCCTAGAGAGAACTCCTTGGAGACCCCTGCTGTAACACTGAGCCTGACTTGTACCCGACAGCTCTGATTTGGTGTTGCAGCCAGGTTCAGGAGGCGCTTCCGATTCTGGTGCTGTGGCTGCTCCTCCTGGGAAACGCTCCTGGGGAACTACTTGTCAGCTCATTGCAATTCAGGGGCAGGAGCTGAGGCTTTTCTTCTAGAAAAGTAGGTCAGGGAAATCTGCCTGTCAGGAAAGTCGGACGGGAAAAATGGGAATTTGATGAAGGTGATAATAGCCCTGGCGCTTCTGTCTGTTTCTGTGGAAGAGACTTGTGCCTTGAACGTGATTTGTAAGCACTGCTACAGAGGTGGCATTTCTGCTGGAGCAGCACCTGGTGACCTGAGCTGCGGATCCCAAGCAGCACCTCTGCTTCAGACTTCCCTGCGACTGTGTGTCCTGCTTTGCGTCTCTGTTGAGGTAGGATCCGGAGCTTGCTATGCTGCCAAGCGTGAGGCAAGGAGGGGGTGAACACACCAAACTCTAGTGATTCATTATAGCAGGAGAAAGGAAGACATGAGCACCAGGGGCTGTGTTTTAGCTGCAGAGCAGGCAGTTGCTGTCACTCCCCTTTTACTACAGCAGCGGAAGGGCAAGGAAGTGGTGTTCTGCTGGGTACGGGTGCAGGCCGGCAGCTCCTGGGAGCTGCGTGTTCCTGTCCTGCTTCTGGCAGCCGTGGCTGCCTCGAGTAGTTCTTGGCTACCTCACAAATGCTCTGAATAGCCGTGAGTTGAGACTGCTCCAGGTGGGTGTTTTTTTTCTCTTAGCCGATTGCCCCTCAAAGATGGGAAGCTGCTGCTGCAGGACTGCGCCATGGTGCCTGGGAGGAACACGTTGCTCCGCGCGCTCGTCCACCTTTCCCCAGCGAAGGCCTGACTTGGGCACGCCAGGAGCATTTCCCAGTGGCAGCTGCCCACGCTTCTCATACCCGCCTTACTCACTGCCTTTGTGTCACACTCAGGCCACAGAGAAGAGCCTGGTGACGGGCCGCGGCAATGCACATAGGGGCTCGCGTTGCGGCCGCCGCGCCAGCCTGTTGCCGCGTGAAGCAGCGGCTTGCAGGACACGCTGGCTTCCACCCCCGCTGCTGGGAGTGCAGAATCACAGAATGGTTGAGGTTGGAAGGGACCTCTAGAGATCATCTAGTCCAACCCCCTGCTCCAGCAGAGACACCCAGAGCACGGGGCGCAGGACGGCATCCAGACGGGTTTGGAAGATCTCCCAAGGAGACTTCACAACCTCCCTGGGCAGCCTATTCCAGGGCTCTGTCACCCTCACAGTAAAGAAATTCCTCCTCACATGGAGATGGAAGTTCCTGTGTTGCAGTTTGCACCCATTACCCCTTGTCCTGTCACTGGCCACCACTGAGAAGAGGTTGGCCCCTTCCTCCCAACATTCCCCCTTCATGAACTTAAACATGTTAATCAGATCCCCTCTCAGCCTTCTCTTCTCCAAGCTAAACAGGCCCAACTCACTGTGTGCCTCCTTGTATGAGGGTGGACACGGACACGGCGAGGGGCTGTGCTGCTGGCCAGCAGAGCAGCCTGCACGACATGTACAAGTGGAAAGGGAGGCAGAGTGGCCCAGTGGAGACTTCACTGCTGGAGCAACAGGGTTTTTAAGAGCTTTCAGGACTTGCAGAGCATGGGTTGACCTGGCAAGCAGCAGGGTATCCTGCTGTAGGTTTATTCTCTACCCCCGGGCTCCTGTTTGACCATAAACTCACTCTCATTTACAGACTGCTGCTTTCCTGGCAACATGTGAGTGCATGGATAAGACTAGAGAGAGGAGAAAGGTTGTGAACTAACAGCGTCTTCTGTTGCAATAGGTAGAGCTGTCCGTGCATTACTGAGGGCAAAGGTGTGTAGCTGGCAGCCAGGCTTTCTAGCTGCCTTAAATGTAGTAGAAATATATTCAAAGTTACTGCTTGCTAGAGGTGCTGGTCTGCTTTCCAAATATAAGAAGCTGTTTTGGCTTTTGTTAAGGAAGCAGATCAGGTTTTAGTCAACCTCAGTGGCTTAGTACTGTTCTCTGTGCGCAGACTTTGCGTGAACTGAGTCTTCTGTTTGTACCAAGACCCTCAAGCCTCTCTGATAGAGTCCAAGATGTGACTGTTGCTAGTAGGAGCCCTCAGAGGCTTGAGCCCTCATCCCATTTGGTGGCAAGATGTGCAAGACTGTCAGGTGACATAAACTTCCACTCTCCAAAATGGGTCACAGCTGGAGTACAAAGCGTTCCTAGGGATGTAGCTACCAGCATGCTCTGTAGGGCTTTGCTGTGGCCTTGTTTCTGGTTTCTTTGCTTTCCAGAGCATCTCAGCTATACGGAAAAAGCATTAAGTATCTTCTTGCAGCGACGGGCTGAAGTTGGTAACCCATCTCTGGGAAGTCCTTTGACCTGTGGTGAGGCGGTTGAGCGTCGCATGGGCTCCAAGGATGAGTGCATCCAATTGCATGTGAGCTGCTCTGGCCTTTCCACCTGGGAGCCCAGAAAGATTATGGTTATTCCATGTTTTCATTTTTTACATTTCTAGTTTAAAAGCGAAGGAATGATTCATTGCGTATTTGCTAGACTGAAAAATCACAAATAATTAATGTGCTTTTGAATGGCAATGGGTGATTGGTTAGAATCTCTAACTCAGTCTTGTAAAACCAACTCAGTAAAACTCCTTTAGATGTAATAGATTATAAGAACATTCACCTGAACACATTTTGCCTACAAAGTCCAGCCAAATGGACTGAGGATTATTATTTTTTCCCAATTATCCTGAAAGCAAATGATTCCGGTCAATGCCCTTCAAGAGTTCCTGCTGCTCCCCTGCTTCAATCCTTTACGATCCTGAAGTGTTTGGGTGATGAAGGGCAGCATGGTTGGGTATATGCTGGATGGGAGAAGGGGGAAACTTTGGTCAGGTCCAATTTAAAGAGGCCTGCCACTGTTTCTGTAATCATATGTGAAGACTATTCTTGTAAAGCCTTAATTTAAGTTATGCCCATGTAACTTCAGGGCATATGGGAAAAACTCTAAAATAATGCCATATAAATGTAAAGTCAGTGTAAAAGGTCTTGTAAATGTGAAGTCAAATGTAAAGACAAAGTAAAGTCATGTTGGTCCAGAGGACAGTTCTGGCTGTGCCCTGGCCAGCAGCGGACAGGACGGCATCTCTTGTCCTGCTGCTCTTGGACATGGGGATGTGGTGACGGCATCAAATCTGTGTTTTATATCTACCTGAAGGCAGAATAAGGCAGTTGCACCCAAAGAACCAGGCTAACAGAAGGCTCTGGCCTTTTTCACTTGGACAGGGATGTGTCTCTTAGGTTCTTTCTCTTTGGCTCTGAGAGGAGGTGTCTCTCCCTGTTGTTTTCAGAACTTGTCAGGATTATTTTGGGTGAGCATGAACTAGCTAGCTTCTGTTTATTTTGTAGCTTTCTTCTCCAGTTTGATCAATGAACCAAAAAAGTCCTCATTTTTGTCTGTTCTGCTCTGATTGACTGGTTGACAGAGCTGCCTTTGGCCCATCCCAAGGCATATGCAGTGCCATATGTGGGTGAGGAGTGGGTTTTTTTTTTCTTTTT
>JAVCKT010096583.1:0-12859 GCA_032273925.1 Rhynchotus rufescens | reverse complement strand
ATCACTCATCTATAAATTGCAGTTGTTTTCAGATGCAGCTAGATTACTCAGTATATCCTGAAAATAACTGCAAACAAGTGGAAAATGTTCGTGTATTTTTCTTTCAAGTTAATTACTTATATAAAATGCATCTGTTGGATGACTGATAAAGCTCATGATTTTCAAAAATTTCCTTGTCCTACATAGTGATTATTCAAAATGTATTTCAGTTTAGAAAGAGAGGTCATCAAGTATCTTTCAATAAAATGCTTTGTCATTGAAAAAAAAGAAGATTGAAAGCCAAAGTTTCCTGAGCTCTTCTCAGGAAAAGTTTCTATGTTCCAAGACAAAGTATCTGATTTTGCTGATAGTCACCCATTTGTTCCAAATAGCAAATAGTTGCTTGGGACAAAGCAAGTTCCAGAATTTTGCTCTATTAATACACATTTATGTAAAGCAGAGCAGTTCCTTTAGGAGAGACCAAAAGACCAACTGCAGAACAGCCAACAAACAAGGGTTTGGATATCTACCTTTGTTACAAACCTAGGGATGGGACATGCCAGATAAGACTTTACCACTAAGACGCTTGCTTTATTTTGTTGACAAGCTTCAAAATAATTTTACCTTCTAAAACTTAAGAAACATTTAAAAATCTGTTTTGAAAGATAAGTAATTGTTCTTTAGTCAGCTGTCAGAGTAAGGACTCACAAGGAACTAGATTCTATCTTTTTTTTTTTAAATTTTTTGTACCACGCGTACCATTTTAGGGGCTCTTCCCAAGCTACTTCCAATCCATTTAAAAGAACTACTAATACAGACAGAATTGGTTTGCAGATGCCAAATCCTGTTGCAGTATCTAGCAGTAGACTAGATGATCTGGTTTTGTGGAGCCCAGGAAATAGAAGTGACAGCCAGTCAAAGGGGTTTTCCACAGAGACTAATGTGATGTGAGAGCAGGAGCTGCTGGATCTCCACAAGACTGTCACAGGACACAGGACAGAATTGTTTCACTGTACAATCATGAGAATTAGCAACACTTAAAGGAACTGGTCAGGAACTATAATCTTGGTCCGGCTTGCAGAACAGCCACCTCATGAACGAGCCATACCACTAAGGACTTTGGAAGAATTTCCCTCGACAAGAATAAACACTGAGTTGCTGATCTATAATACTAGCTTTAGGAGACTGGAGCTAAGGCTAGTAAGACATAAAATGTGGCCAGAGAAATCAAAGTAAGTTGCTGATACTCATTTTTTTTTTTCTTCTTAAGCTCCCCAATGACACTCTGAATATGTTTTTTAAGAAGATCCATAAGCCATACTACTTGCCAGTCTCCAGGATTCCTGATATATCTTAATGTGTTTAATATTCCTCCCCACTAAGGATGAGTCAAAGCAAGAGAACTGCATATCACATGACAATATGGAAACAAAGTGCTAATCAGCTTTGCTATTTAGGGGACTTGCTGATTTTGACAGCTTTTATATTCAATACGTGTCAGACACACACAATTTTGGGCTAATAAAGCTCTTATAAAATAATCTCAGAGGGACAGCTAAGAATCTTGGAATAACTACTACAGCTTGGTGTTACTTTTCTTTCTCTTCATGAGCTTTGGGGATAACAGGATTGCTAGGTATAAGAGTGTGTCCGTCTAGCATACAAGCTCGTATGCTGAGAAGCAAATACAGTATGCTGAGAAGCAAATAACTCTGATTCTGTCACACATGGAGAGCAAAAGCTCTCTTTAGACTTCAAGTACTCTAATGAAACCCTGCCTAGGTAGCCATGTGAGACCTGTGGTTATTTAGAACAAATGTAAAAATGCTGTGAGTGGTAAGAATAAGTGGGGGGACAACCCCAACACACCCTTACATCAAGAACCAGCTTCCCCTAGCAGGAAAGGATGTGTATAGACAGGTATTTCTGGAGAGCGTACCCTTCAATCGTGAGTTTCTCTACTGGTTATTGAGTCTGTTTTCTTTCTTCTTTCTCCATGCCTCAAAGCAAAGAAGGGAGGCAGAAATTTCAGATGAAGGAGCATGTTATTTGCAGATGGAACTTTCTTACAGTGTGAATTTGCCTGAGCATAGACACGTACACCTGCCTGGCCCAGGACTGTCAGGTTTACCTCTGCCCAATTCCTGCTGTGTGCTTTCATTGTCCCTCACCAGAAGTGGAAAACACTTTCAAAGCTCATTGATGGCTGCAGTGGGAACTTTCTTCAGTAAATACTTCCGTTTTTTATTCTAGTACATTCTTTAGTCTTCTTTCCTGTTCAAAGGGATACAGTTCTTGTTTTCCAATTCTTCTTCCCTAATGAATAATCAATCGCCCCTAATTCCCCTAATAACTCTCCACCTCTCTCTTCTGTAGTTTTCCAGTGTCAATGGACATTAGGGATACTTTCCCTGTCAATATTCCAGTTAAGCCTCATGGAAACAAGAATTCTAGTTTATTAATATGTCCTTCATACAGTCAATGCTGATACCTAAAAAACAGTTGAAAGTACAACTGTTGGGAACCATGACTCTTTCCCTTTAAAGGACAGAAAAATGAGGTATCAAGAGGTCCTTACTGAACAATACATCTTTTCCAAAAATGTTCTAACATACTTAGCTTTCTTGAGTTCTCATTACAGTTTAACTGTGAATCTTGTCAGATTTAGCTTATCACTTGCCACCCAGAAATGCCTCTCTTGGAGTCATAGATATGGCCCAAAGCAACACGGACAAGAGCAAAACTTACAGTAGAGCTGCAGATTTCACCTTGGTCTATCTAGTTTAGTGTTGCCAAGTCCTGAGACTTGAATTATGCAAGTCTGGCCAGGACAAGTTCTTGTGAGGACATGAAAAGTTCAGGTTCCACTGCAGATTTCAGTCAGCCCTAGGAATGATCTCTGAATAACTACTTTTCTTTTGTGCTACTTCTAGAAATAAAAGCAATGGTGAGGACACAAGAAGAAGTAAAATTAACTGCCTATTAATTGGGTGACTGAAACATGGATGTGAAAGAAGAGCTTGTGAATTAGAGTCAAGTACATTTGAGATAGGGGTAAGAGTGGCCCCAAATCTTTTGGTGACAGTGGAGGGAGCTAAAACAAAAAGCCTACCCTCAAGGAAATCAAATCACTATTTAGTCTTTAACAAAAACTGAAAACTTTAGTGTAACGTCATGGTTTTGATTCAGTGATTTTTGAAGGTATAGCTGTGGCTACAATGCATATGCCCAGTTACTGCATTGCAACTTGACAGTGCCTCAGGCTGATGACATTTTTGCTATCAAAGTCACTTTAGCACTCTTGAAAATCCATCCATTGTATTTAACTTAGGTGAGTAATTGAAATATGCATAAATAGATATGAAGTGCTTTACTGAATACGAATCGCAATGACTTTACTAAGTAGTTTCTGATAGAGCCACAATTTGGACTCTTCACTGTGTCAACTTCAGTGCCTCTGTTGTCATTACTCGTTTTAATTTAAAATTTGCTGTGACATTATTGTATGTATTTTACTGGGCATTTTATATTTCAACCATATTGTTTCCTCATTAATGTTTAGCTATACGAAGAAAATTAATTCTGTAAAGCATCACACTTGAATATGCAAGTACACTAAAATAAAATAAAACTAGAATTAAGGGAGGTCGATAATGGAGCATCAGGAGCTCCAAAGCCAAATGAGTCTGCTAGTCAGTGGTGGGTGTTATGAGATGGTGGAAAAAATGCAGAGTCCATTTACTGGCTAATTTAAATTCAAGGCCAGTTCAAAAAGACTGACCTGGAAAGTCAGTGCAACTCATAGCATCATCTTTTTGCTTTCTTTTAAAGGATATTCTAAAACTTACTCTAAAACTACTTTATTTATTTATTTATTTGCCCTGCCCCCCTGCTCTTCTGGATATGTTCCACACTGGAAAGAGCAATGGTTCTCTCATGTGGTCTGAAATATCCAGCCACTTGGTCAATGATCTCATGCACCAGGGCATCTGGAATGCAGTTCTCACTTGCATTTGCATAGTAGCACGCTGCATACAGCCATTAGCTTTCTTTTTTTTCTTTAACCT
This sequence comes from Rhynchotus rufescens, assembly GCA_032273925.1. Taxonomy (NCBI): domain Eukaryota; kingdom Metazoa; phylum Chordata; class Aves; order Tinamiformes; family Tinamidae; genus Rhynchotus; species Rhynchotus rufescens. The sequence goes on along the minus strand of JAVCKT010096583.1, from coordinate 8,813 downwards.
TACACAGCTCAGCACTGTTTTATGAGCGTAGTTGTGTTTTCCAGTATATGGTAACAGAAGTCTTGGGAGTTGTCTCATTTTCTTTCTCTGTTCCTTAGAAATGTTTTAGGATTACATTTTTAATGAGGTACTGTCAGGGATTACAGCAGGTCTGTGAGATCCCTGGCTTCAAAAAATTCCAGCCCTTGGAAATCCTGCTCTGGGACCATCTTATTACAGGAATGGCAAATTTGAAATGTAAGCACTGCCCTCTATTGCATCTCTAATTTCCCATGTAGCTTTGTTTATAAGAACACATGAAAGTAAAAAAACAACTAACCCACATTTTCCATTTTTGAAGAATCACATTCTACTCATGAAGAAGGACACCCATAATGGGATGTTTACCTATATCTACTTCTAAGGACAGAAGAAATCAAAGGGGCCTTTAATATAGAGTATTAGGATCTTATCCATTACTTCTGTGCATGTTTTGCACCTAGGGGCAAATGCTAGCATATGGCTTTTCTACAGTGGGAGATTCATACCAGCATCATACGTATAGAGACTGTCCTCGACTTGATTCAGTACACTTTTTAAAAAATGTTTTTCCTAGAGTTCTCTTGAATTTAAAATGTTTAGTAAATAAACAAGAAAAGCAAGGATTTATTCCATGTTCACATTACATCACTCCATGTGACTCCTCCTGGTGCTATTTTTGTAGCCTGTGGTCATATCACTTAGTTCCTAGAATCAGGATGATAAATTTTAACACTGTACATTTATTTGTTTAGTTAACTTCTGTATTTTTGGTGGTAGAGTTCCTCATTTTACTTCTCTTTTGAGACTAGCTTTTCTTTTAAACTCTGTGTTTATTATTTTGGGTGGAATCTGCTATACTTTCCAAAATACCTGTATAGGAGAATGATATTTCTCTTTGAACCTTTTTTTTCCCCCTCCGAGTCTTTCTTTATAAGCAGTCTGGGATGACAATCCTGTTTGCTTCAAATCTTTTTTTTTTTTTTTTTTTTTTTTTTAATAAAATGCTTTATATTGCCACAAAAAAAAGCAAATGCTACAACACATAAAGAAAAAGTCATATGGAATTATCTTTTTATATACTTCATGCATATTTATTCCAAAAATGAACAAGACTGATATTAATAGCTGTAATCAAATTGTGTTAAGTCTTGTTAAACAAATGGAAGGCCCTTTCTCTGGGACTGCCCAATTGTACCCCCTGAACAGAGCACACATTCTCATTTTCTAAATGAAAATTCTACTAAGATAATACAAAACCATTTTTTTTATATTGGAGGATGAAGTGATGTAGACGAACATTTCAGTATTGTTTATCCCTAGGCCTTCTCATGTAGAAGTGACTATTTGACAGTAAGTGCATGATAATTGTTCCCCAGAAGTGAATTGTTCTTATATAGCAGGAATTGCAGACGGAGCTGCATAACATAATGTCAGTAATTACCAATAATTACATATAAATCTTACTTACAAATAATCTCTCTTACTTACATATGAAGCTTAAAGTCTGTGAGATTTGCTGGACCAATGGGGCTTCTCGTATGTGACTTCTGAAGACCCTGTTTCTCATGCAGAGCTCCATATATTTTCTGCATTAAGCAGCACACTGTTTAAAGGGTTAAAGGTCTAGATCTAGCTCATCTGCAAAAGGTACACCAGCTAACATGATTCCTCAAAAACTATTTGAATTCAGGTGTTTCAGATCAGAGGCCATCTACTGAATCATGAGCTTTATTGTCTAAATTTTAGAGCATGCTTTGCCAGTTGCTCTTCATATCTATGACAGGTTTCTTATAAAAAGCCAACAAATGACAATACTGCATACTGAAGAGTTAGATTTCCTTGACAAAGAAGTTGGTGGAAATATTTCCTGTATCAAAGTCCATCATCATGAGCATAACACGGACAAATATTCTGGCAAAAACAGATTCCACAGCACAAAGTGATATGGTTTAGATATTGAAACAACTGATTGACAGTCTTTACTCCTTTATTTTTGTTCCCAGATTTCTCTTACTGACTCACTATACCCTTAGGTAAATCAGTTTCTATTTAGATTTAAAAGTAGCAGCTAAAAAGGCAAAATACTTGCAGGTGGCTTAAGAGTTTGTCTAAAAACTCTGCTCTTTATATATATCTATATATGTGTATAGATATATATATTAAACACAAAACTCAAACAACAGCTCAGAGAAAGTATAAAAATTATAAAAGAATTGCAAATTCAATTTGAAATTTTGCAAATTTCTTTGCAAAAAAAGAAAACCCGAAAATATCAAACTCCAATTCAAGAAAACTTTACATTGATCGCTATAACATGCAAGGTCGTGACAGTTGGGAGAGACATTTCAGTTTGCTCAATTTTATGGTTACTTTTATAAACAACCATCTTCCTGGATTTACTAGGGTTTGTAAGATGCTATGAGACCTTAGGATAGGAAATAAGTAGCTACTTTCTGAATTTGCCTAATTCTTTTTCACCTCAATTTTCAAATATCTACACAATGATTATAGGATATATAAGAGATAATAATTTTGGTTTTTTAAACTCATGCAGTGATAAAAATTGAATAATTATTTTCTGTTTATCTGTACTATCAGGTAAGCATTTTTTCCTTATAAAAGTAAGATTATTTTTCCCCTCAGTCATCCTTTTATTTTTCCCCCCTGTAAAGTCCTAATCTGTTTAGTCCCTCATATCACACTGAAGATGTTTAACATCTTTACTAATCGCTATGGTCCTTTTCTGTTCCTCTTTTAATTTTATTAAACATTATCTGGCACAGGAACAGAGCTGCATGCCACACTGAAAATGTGGGCATATCCTTGATTTATGTAGTGCAATAAATACTTTTTTGCCATTTTTGTTCTCAGCTCTCATCCTAGATTCCTAACATTGTTTGGCTGCCTCAACACCACTGAGCTGGCATTTTTAGGGGGCAAATCCAAAATCTCTTTATCTGGGCAGCAAAAGCTCGAGTCTTATTCTTTATGTGCAGTTTACATTGTCTTTTCCAAGACCCTTGCTTTGCATTTATGTGTGTAAGCTTAATCTACTATTTCATAATCTAATTTTGTGCTTTTTCAACTTCTATGTTTTAGTTTTGACTACTTTGGGGAAAAAAAAAAAAAACATACCAGCAAACTCTGTTATCTTCCTATCCACTCACTTTTTTTTCCCCTTATTATCCTTTACAGAAACCATTTCACCCCACAAAATTAAATACTATGGTATACTACAGTATAAAGAGGTATAGTCTAACACATATGGAATATATGCAAAATATACAAAAACTAATTTAACAATTATTATTGTTTGTTATGTTGGCATAATAAAGGTAGGAATAAAAAGGTACAGTCTTTGTGATATCCTTTGTACGTGCAGAAAGATACTATTTCTGAGATCAAAGTTCCTAACAACTGAGGCTGCAGTTTCCCAAGCCCAATAATTGGACCTGGAGGTTGTTGCCAAATGGGGAGATTCCAGCCTCTGCGCACCCTGTTCACTAGGCTGGCTTCCTGCTTTCCTGCTCCTCTCAGCACACTGACCAAGAGGAGCAGGGATTAGTCATGAAAACTTAAAAGCCTGACTTACCACGCAGTCTCACGACGGCTCCAGCCAGTGGGAGAGAAGGAGCAGAAACATGCAATGGGGGGTGAAAGGGGAAAAAGTGACTGTCCCTTTGGCAGCAGTCTGTAATTACACTGCATTAATTATATTGTGAAATTGCACTGTCAGCCTTATAGCACAGCAGTGTTCCTACTTTTTCCTTACAAAGGTGACAGCTGAGGTATAGAGAATATCATATCATCTATGGTTTTTATGCAAGTTGGTATTCACATTGCTTAACCAATAAATTAAAAAATCACTAGTAAAACATAAAGACTGATTCAGTTAAATCTATTTTATAATTTTAGTGAAAATATTTCCCAAAACTTCTTTAGCCTACTTATGTAACTTCTGTAAATTGTGGGCCCCCTGCAACTTTTCATAAATACAAATAAATGAATATATCTGGCATGAGAAGTAGGCAAGCGCACTGGGTGGCACGCATCTAATGCAGTGCAGCTGATGCAACAACTTTGAACTGGTGGCAGTAGTAAAGGCGGGGGATGAGAGGAAAATATGAAGGCAGATAGTGATTAAGTTTGCCTGATAATGTAGCCTTTTTGCTGTATGTTTATTCTTTCTTTATCGGTGGGAAATCAGAATAACAAGTTTGGGTTAAGTCTGAAAATAAAGCAGTTTGCACCGTTTGAAGATGCATGCTAATGGCACTGAAAGGAACTGTATGGAAGATAACAGCTGCTTCAGTATGATAATACTGACATTCATCAGGACTTTCATTTATCCTGATATGCTAATGAAGACCCAGGGTGTTATGCCATATAGTAAATGCTAATAAAAAAGGAATTTAAGTATAGCATTTATATGGCTTATCACTTTGAAAATTTTTTACTGGATTAAGTCATTGTGATAGAAAAGTACTATATTCTGTCCTTCTGTATAATAAACATAAGACTCCTAGAGTGTTTCTGAAAACATCTTTTTCTTTTTTCTTCCTTGAATGAGGAATGTAATATTCTATGCCCATTTTCATAATAATAAAACAGCTATTATCAATAGCATACATTACATTTTCTCTAATTTTGCTCACTTCTGGCTATCTAGTCTTTTTCATCAAGCCTCTGTTACTGTCAAACTTTTTTTTCTTTTCTTTTTGGGAAAACATTTTTGATATGTTCTTGAGTTTTTGAAAGACTTCTTAGATTTCTGGTCCAGGAAAACAGTTGTGTTTCCTCAGCGTAACCAAAGTTCTACAGAATTAGCTGCCTTATTGAAACATTTCTTTTACCTAGAACTTGAACTGCAAAGTAATCAGAACATACTGGCTTTTTGCCAAATTCCAAGTAAGGCTTCCTAGGCAAGCTTATAAGCTGCTTTGCAATAGTTTTACTTTCATCAAGGAGAAGCTATTTTAGAGATGTGAATCTCTGCTACAGAACTTTATTATTTCATTAATTATTGCTCCATATCACTAGTCAGCAGTAGCATATTTTGTTGTAAATTCTTTCCATTACTCACAAAGCCACACAAACATCTTGGCGCTTTCACAGAATTCTTAACTTCCTACAAAAACAAGCAACAAAATGCTAACAGGAAAAATAACCAAGATTTTCAGTCACTCAAATCTATTTCCTATTCCTAAGAGAAAGTAGGATTTTCCACATATTTCACTTAAGTGAATGCCCAAGTGAATTAGATGATCTATGTGAAACCAAAACAAATCTATGATGTGTTGCTTTATATGAACTACATTGTGTCAAGTATATCAACTTGACTATATGATATTATATTTCTTACTCATCCTCAGTGATTTCCTGTGACTGCTCCAGATTTTTTTTTTATTGAATATGCTTGTTTTACCTTTGCTTGCTCTAGATGTGAGATTTCATTACTTACATTTTTTCAAATGTATGAACTGGCTGCCATCTTTCACTTCTTTTGAATAAACTAAAGTTTATTAAATTCAGTCTTTTGAATATGAAGTACAGCCTCTTGTATGTGAGGAATAACTTAACATCTGTAATTGAAAAAGTTTTCTGAGATAACACGTTAATTGCTCTCTGTTACTCAAGCTATCAGAGGTTTACAAGGAGTTGAAATACCAAAATTTACCACTTTGAATATTGCAAGATCAAGTTGTTCTAGCTAAGGTAGTAGATGATGCCAAGCCTTGGCATTTGATAATGTTTAAATACTCTAGATTGGTCTAAGGTGTGTTCAAATGAAACCATAACCATGCTAAGGCTTGGCGCATATTGTCATGCACTTAAAAATAATAGCCTATCTTAGAGAGAAGCCAGAAACAAGGCAGAAGGGCAGGTACATCTGAAGAAGGCTTTTCTTATTTCTCCTCTCTTTTTTTTTTTCCTTCTGTCTTTTATTTTGCTTAGTAAATGTAGTAAGTTTGCTTTTAATAATCTTAAGTCCCAGTCTTCTGATATCGACAGGTTATTAACTTCTCCCATCTCCCCCACCCTTCCCATGAGTTCTACTATTTGTTTATTTCTGGTTTGGATCTCCCTGTCTCATAGTTCCATGCTACAGCTTTCTCTCATACATATCTACGGACTACGTGAGGCTGGGAGGGAAGGATGACTGTTCAATTTAAAAGGCAAAATGAGGGAATTCTACAGAAAATTATAAAAGTAAATGGTTTCAGTGATGTGTTTTACAGTTACAGCAGTAAACATCTGAGGTCAGACCTCTGATTTCATTTTGAATTATTCTGATTTATCATCAATATAAACAAAGCAGGTGTGAAATATTTTTACCAGGACATCTTATATTTCAAATGACTGGAAGAATTGCTTATAAAATATGCACTCTTTATTTTGAGCAAATCTCTGTTTGTAATCATAAGTATGTACTTTAGAATTAGCTTGGTTGACTGTATGTTATCAAAAAATAAAGTCTGGAAAAAAAGTGGGGGGGGAGGATCATTTGGCATGCATTCTTGACAAGTGAGCCTACTTGACAGCATGGGCCTACTTGAAAATACGATAAATCAATATCCACTGCTTGAAAAACTGTTGCTTTGTACTGTATACTTCACCCGAAGTTTTACTCAAAAGTAAGCTAGAGCATTTACTCAGAGTGTCATGGATCAGGTGTAAGACTGGTGGGTGTAAAGCATCTAAAAATTGTAGGTCTCAATATAATTTTTTTCTTGTCCTAGTGTATCTTAGCAAACTCAGTCCTCACAAGAAGTGAAAAACCTACCATAGCGTATTATCAAAAGGCAGTCATAAAGGAGGTTCATCTTTCAAGTTTGTCCTGCAGAGATGTCTCAGACATTGATCCTCCTTAGATAGCAGTGTTTTTTACCCTACTTACCCCAGGAAAGACTTTACTTTATTTGAATTATACTGTCATGAGGCTATCAAAGCACCTCTGTGATACTGCAAGCACTACTCAGTTTAGAATGAAGGTTATATCTTGGAGTATACAAAAGAATTAGAACACTGGTTGTTCAAGTCAGGAAAACCCAAATTGGAATTACAAGCAAATATATATTACATAATGGCAACTAGAATTTACTGTTCCTTTTTTAATCTCTTTGATTTGCATATATTAAAAAAAACTTTTGTTTTAATTTCCTGTCTGAAAGTTATTGTGTGAACAGAATATGACAGTGGTGCTCTTCCGTTTATGTAACCCTTTATTTCTGCATTTTGCTTTTTTTGCTAATAGAAAGTTACTGTCTCCATCAAATGTCTGAAATTAAGAAATATTTGAATTAATGAGTATATCTAAGTATTAGATAAGCATCTTCAAAGTATTAAAGATATTAACGTACAAGCAGACATGCCAATACTCATTTCTCAACATTTGCTGAAAGATTTAACAAATCTACTAACACAGCATACTAGAGCTCTGAAGTGAGGCATGGCAATAGACTTGTATGTTTGCATTCCTTTGACCTGACGTCTTCAATAATTACTGTTGAATTAATTTAGTTGTTTTGCTCATGGCATTGTTTTTGAGGGGGTTTATTATCTTTCAAAAAGATTTATATATATATATATATATATATATAAAAGACCAAAATTAACATCCCTATTAGGATAAACATAATTAAACTGACCTTTCCTTTGCAGACAGATGCTGATGCATATCAATCTGATTAGAATAGTCCACTCTAAGGGAAAAAAATGAATTTGTATTAAAAAATAAAAATAACAAACGCTGGCAAATATTCCCCACCTTTATAACCTAGACACTAAATTACTAACACGCACACATACAAACGTTTCCCCGGACTCTGCAGCTGCATACCTCAATTAGTATATATGTCTAGAGAACTTCACGGTGTGAAGGGCACTGACACATTCTACTGCTGACAAGAGTAATACTGATAGCATCTGTAATGGAGCTGTGCCCCATTAGCATATCACTTTATATATATATATATATATATATATATATTTCCACTAATGCATCTTATCTAGCTCTGAAATCTGTTTAAAGGCATGCTGCTAAACAGTACTTTTTAAAAACCTGTATTTGCACAGCTATGAAGCTCAACTAGCACAATTATAAAAATCCTTCAATGTAGTCATAACTTCAGACACTACCAACAAAAATATGTTTAAAACATAATTTTCACTTGTCTGAGCACAAGTTGCTGTATTTAACTCTGATGTACGAAGTAACAAAGGCTAACTTATTTGCCAAAGGTAATGTACATTTTTGATCACCTCTGTTTACCTGAATATTTAAGATGAACTTGAAATGCAAACAATAAACAGCATTGTGCTTAATGCCAGACACTATTTTTGTCCTCTGCGCAGCTTTTTATAACAGAATCCAAAAAATGAAAGCACTGTCTCTCTTAGTACATGAATTAGCCTGTTAGCACACAGGCTAACAGGGGCTTTCAGTTTATCTTCCTGCTAGGTAGGAATATCTGGTATCTTTCACACTTTCAATACATTTATAACTTTATACCTACTTTCTAATGAGTCTGGCTTTATCTGGGAGCTCGTGAGCAGCTTGGGAGCTGTTAGATGTACTGCCTGGACTGCTTTGATCCCTTGTCTCTTAGAATCTTGCTTTGATAAAAGCTGAGTGTGATGTCAAGGACCATCTAAAGAGTGATTCTGTTCACAACAAACAACATAAGAAAAGGGTCTTCTTGGAAACTATAAAAACACCTGAACAGGATCTAAGAAAGATGAACAGAATATAAGAAAAGACAAAGAAAGAGAATTTTTAGATTTTTTTTTTT
>JAVCKT010096582.1:0-12864 GCA_032273925.1 Rhynchotus rufescens | reverse complement strand
GCTGAGTGATTCACATTTCCATTCAGCACTTACTGCACTTGCATGCTTGCCTCCTCTGAAAACCTCTAACTTAGGCTGACAAGGACAAGGTTAAACCTAAGAAGGGACTGTATTTCAGAGTGGATAACTACCAACATGACCAAAACCATAAGTGATAAATCCTGGGTAGACAAATACGTAGATGATAGATCCTACTGAGGCTATGAGGAGGCTGTGAGAATACAAACACAAAAAGGACCACCCAAATAGCAAAGTGAAAAAACACAAGAATTTAAAAGGACATTTCCAAAATGATGATAATCTGGGAAAATTCACAGCTTCTAAGATGAGAACCTTCACAAATATTCTGTATCAACACCTGCTTTGAGATCCCAACACCAAACAGAGGCTTTTAAACAGAAATAATCTTTACCACAAACAATGCTGTTCCTGCTAATACAGAAGGGAATACTAAAAGGGAATACAGAGATAATATTTTACACATATCTACATATCGCTGGTTTTGTAAATTGGATCACACTAGGGTTGAAAAAAAAGAAATTAAAGTAAAAAAAAATAAAGAAATCCCTTATATGAATAAAATGTAAACAGAACAAAGATAAAACCGTTTGGTCTTAGTAAATCTGAAATGAAAGCTTTAGTCAACATAGAACATACTGTAACTCTGTCTAAAAGATGACTTTGGGAAAAGCCATGAGTTCCATTAATCACAGCTCACTATGTCAGTAAGCTATAGCACTGTTAAGCTTAATTACCTATGGAAAGGTGCCTAAAAAAAAAAAAAGCTGGAAGACTTGAGCATCAATATAACATATATAACATACATATGTCTGTATAACATATATAACATACATATATAACATATATATGTCTGTATATAACATACATACATAGAGAACATTTGTTTTTCTCTGCAGAGCATAGGTCAAGCATAAGTATTTAACACCCCATGCCAAAAAAATGGCTAGAGTATTAATGTAATCTTATTCTTTTCTAATACCTGGTTATTCTCTAAGACAATGTCTTATTCGTATCCCACATGCTAATACATAAATAATAAGTATCTACTAGGAAAATATTTAGTATGATACATAAAAACAAAAGTAAAAAGCCCTCTGTTTGATATGATCTATGCAGTTCATGGTACAAAGGAGGTTAGTCCAGTCTAGCACTTAAGTTTCCTAAATATTGAGAATGTCTCCCTTGACTTTCAAACAAAGCTTGAACATCTTATTCATTTTGTCAGTTCTATTTCTGTTGTTGCATGATATAACACTTTACAAAGTGCAATATGTACTAGATATCCTCAAACCCCTTGAAATGTATATGTTATTTCTCTACACTGAAAAAGAAATATTATCCTAAATAACTAAACCACTATTACTAAATTTAAGAGTAATATTTAATATTCAAAAAGATAAAATAAAATATATAGTTAAATAATGCGACTACAAATTAAAATCTAATCTTTTAAAAGGCAGTACATATTAATAAAACCTTTTAAGAATCCTTGGGGGTTCACTTAATTTCTTAATCACAGCTTCTAATTTTCTAGGGTCTATTGTTTTCTTTGATTTCTTGGTTTTCTTTCTTCCTGGAAAAGCAGGGTATTTAAACCTAGTCTTCTGAGATTTTTCAGCAAGAATGTCTTTCTGTCTATCTTTTTGCCCAGTTGAAGCAGGCGTTTTTTCCATTAGTGTATCTGTCTGCACGGACTGCAGATCATCACAAATTTGTCTCAGTAGATGCGTGGTAGGGAAACTTTTTCCAATGTCTTTCTCAACCTTCGGTTCAGCTATCTGTTGTTTCATAAACTTTAGCTCTTTCATGCTGGTTTTGAAACTAGCTGACATCTTTAACGTAGTATCATCTTTGAAAGTAGTCAGCTCTGGAGCAGAGATTGACCTTCTAGGAAAACTCATCTGTTAGAAAAAAAGGAAACTAAAATCATTTATGCCCATTTGAAATAAGATTTACATACTAGCTTTGTTGGTTTTTAATGGATTGGATTTTGTTTTGCCATGAATACTACATAGCTGGAAATTGCTTAATAGTAGGAGGAAGAGAGAAGGGAAGGTGGAAGAGATCAGCATACCTCAGGATACATGTCAAAAACACCTTAAAATATTAATTCTTGTTGTCTGAAGCTGGAAAAAGGGCTAAAATTAATCTTCACTAAAAAGTATCATAGGAAGTTTAAACTAGAAGACTCTTTATAGGAAAGCTGAGTTTAAAAAAAAAATGTGTGCCATTGGTAGTGTCATTTACAGAAGTATGAACTGAGATATATTTATGAAGCAAGAACAAAAGATGGAAAGACTCCATAAAATGCTTAGAATTACAGCAGTGTTACACAGAAGCAGAACTAAAGTCTGAATGGAAAAACTCACCCCTGTACTTTGTGTCTCCCTCCTGCATATAAGGCCTATATTTAAAAATCTGTAAAGTTAATGGGGGGCTTCTCAGTAGAGATCTATGTTCTCCTATTTTGAAACTGAGAGATTAAATATAGCGAATCCACTTGAAAGAGATCTTTGAGAATTTGATTTTTGCGCTTAGTAAGAAAATGCTATGTTTAATTCAATTCAGTGGAAGGATTTCTTCTAAAAATATCATAATTCGGAGACAAATACATGTGGATATAAAGCATTACCTTTAACTTCTCACTGTCAGAAAAATCTGTCAAAGAATGGCTTCTTCTCAGAAGAAATTTTGCCTACACATAAAACAAAAAGTGAAAATAAGTCTGAATTAGTCTGAGTCTGGTATGATACAGCTTTCAGATAAACTTTGCTCTTAAAAGCTGGGGCTAATAAAAATAATCTCCAAAGAAATCTGAATTTTCCTCCTGCCTCCGTTTGGGTGGAGTAAGAGTGCATTTATCTATATTTCCAGATGTCTTAAGCCCATTTCCATTGCCAGATGTCCAAAACTCCCAGACACGTCCAATGTACTCACACAGATTAACCCTAGAGAGTAATACAGTCAATCAGACACTTCCAGGGGTGCCCGGGTTTCATACACGTGCTGCACAGACGCTCTGTGCATGCACAGGAATTTCAACAACCTCAGAACACACTGCAAATATGTCAAACTGTTGATGACCTAGACTGAGTTTACTGCATGATGTCTTTTCAGTTAATACATATTAGGTACAACAATTCCTGAAAGTGCTAGACTCACTGAGCATTGACTCCCATTACTTACACATGCTTTTTTGTTTTTGCTAGACAAATACCTACCAACAGTCTTCACCTTTGCTGCCCAGCTCCAAACCAGTTTACAGTTATGAATATAACTATAACCTCCTTATGCCTGAAGTCAATCACAATACAAAATTCCAAATAATTTTATACTTCTATAAAAAAAAAAAAATAATTTCCTGCTTCCTGGCTGCAAAAGGAACCATGCAAAGTGGACCACAGACTGTTTCATGTTTGACATATTGAATAAGGTTCTCATTATTTCTAGCCAACACCTGCAGCAAGTGTTCACACCGTCAAGTGTTCCTTTAACATTATCAGATTTATTGTTCTGCTTCCATGCCATCTATAAGTCACATTTTCTTGAATGAGAGGTCTCGGAAATCCACTATTGGGTATAATATATCCAATATTGGATATGTTGGCCATCATATAGCTGCTATTAAAACTTCATTTCAAGGACAAAGGCAAATATATCTTGCCCAGCACATATCACCTTCAAATAGGAAACACGTTACCCAATTAACTGGATAATTTAGCTGCTTTAATAGTCCATCACTGCAGATGAAACTCCAAATTGCAACAATATTAAACAGTGCCTCTTTTCATTAAAGTACATCTGTGGGTTAGCTTCAGTAGGTCTAAGTCTGGTTGCAAATACATCCAACTGTGTATTGGCCTCCCACAGTTCCCACTGAGGTCTCAGTAGCACCTCCATCTCCACAGTTTCAGTTGTGTTTTAGCTACAGAAACACTCAGTTCTACCTCAAATTCTCTAGTAAAGATAGATTTTCTGTTTAATTCTCAGGTCATCTGGGTAAACTTCTACCCACTTCCACCTTTCAAACACTTTTGACAGAACCAGCCAGCCCCAGGTAAATACACTCAGTTGCATAATTTGCCACTTCCATTTTCTCTGAGCTCATGTCCCTCATTCCTACACCGCTTCCAAGAACTGGAACAAAGGCATTTGAGATGGTCAGGATTCTCTAACTGTAAAGACCCACACTACAATCAAGAGTCACACTTCAGTCTGCCCTTGGTAAATCACCCTTTGCCTGTCCTTTAATATTGCATTCGGAGAAACTCTACAAAGTAAAGTTCACATAATGGGAAACATCTGTCTTCCTCTCTTCTGCTTCCTGATTCTCAGAGCTTTTTAGATGTCTAGGTAGACTGGAATATCCACTAAGTCATCCTGTTAAGAAATGTCATGTTCCCAAAAAATCCTTACATCACAAACCTTCCTCCCAACATAATGCACTTGTATTTAAAAATAAGAAGACTCTTTAAATATGCAATGATTCTTTCTACATGTATATCTTCCTCAGTCTTAAGGGATATCAATACATGGCTAACATCAGTAGGCTAGTGTCAGTAGAAGTTCCAATATCCTAAATTAAGTACAGTCTTAGGTTTAAAAAGTGAGGTTTAGCTTTTTCTACTTAGAAAATAAGAAAACATAAAGGTATTATAATACAATACCAGATCAAAATGGTAGAAATCATGATCCCCATGTTCAAAATCTTCATCTTCCTGGTGTTCAGTGAAGTCTTCAAAGACAACACCTTCAATAAGATTGCTCTGAAATATTAATACATGTACACATTTGAATATGTAAAGTACTTTAAAGTACAGTACTTAAAGTACTTTAGCCAGCTATAAAAAAACATAGCAACAGATTAATAAGTAAAATCTATATTTGGGCTAAAGATTTATGATGATCAAGTCCAATATTGCAGAAGTCACGTATCCTGTGCTTCTGACAGACAGACACCGGGGTATATTCTTTAGTGTGATCAAGATTTACATGGTACACAAGGGGCAAGAACATGAGGGAAGCAGTTATTGCTACCAGATTCCCTAAATTTTCCACTGCAGACTTGGCAAATTATGTCAGCTAGTAATGCTAGTAATGCCCACACAGCAACATCACCACAGCTCAGTGCAGATATAGTAAGGCTAGGAGATGGTGGTACAGCAGAACCATGTGAGGATACTCCTGCTGTCAGTTCATCCACGCAGAAGAAAAAGTCGTTTTTATTTCTTGCACAGGGGAGTGAAGTCATATTGAAATACTAGTTTCTCTGTAACCTCTGCCCTGGGAAGGTGCAGAGTGCTACTAATATGTACGCCATATGGTAGGCATGCCCTGTTAAGTGACAGACCCCTCTCTTCCAGTAATGTGGTCAGAATGGAGATTCAACCCATTCCAAAAGTCAGAAAAAAAGCATTTTTTTTTCTAAAATGGGATTTACTAAAAAGATAAAGATGCTTTTATCCGATTTTAATAGAAATTACTGTGAGCATGGCTGAAGAGAGACGTTATGTAAAAGTAGCTCTCTACAGGAAGGCACAAATGGGGAAAGATGTTATTTACTTCAATTAATTAAAATACAATGAGCACTACATAAGATAACATAATAAGAAATGTTATTTAAGAACACTTACTACTAGAACCTTAATTTCCATTTGCAGGAAAATAAAACGACAACAATACTATTTAAAGTATTATTACAGACTGTACAATGACTTACCAAGCAATAACTGTGCTTACAGGAGGCAGAAATTTTAATAAAATAGCAGGATATTACAAAACTGCTAGAGATAATAAATATGTTAGAAAAAGACATGTATTTCTGCCAAAAATAGGAACATATACATTTTAAAATTTTACCTTATATGTAGGAAATAAAATTTCCTTCATGTAAGAAATTGGGACAGCGAATTTTGGAGGAGCTGGAGCCCAAAACATTCTTAAAGCTTCTGGATACATGCAAACCTTCAAAAACAATACAGTTCAGTTACCAATTAACAACAATCCAATTTACAAATTTCTGTGTTAAATATGTACATAACTATCATGTGATAAAATTCCAGTCTTTACTAAATATGATTTTGTTAAAAAAAAATCCACCATGTGTAATAAAACATCACATGTAATGAAATATCGAAAAGGTATAGAGCTTATTGGCCTAAATCAATTACCTACCTCGCTCTTTTCATTTTTAATTTTTACTAATTAGCATCTTAGACTTTGTTGTATTTCAGAAAAAAAGAGACCAGATTCATGATGTTTTAGAATATAAAAACCTACATTCTCCATCAGTAGAAAAGTTCATACACATTTTATATCACATGTTGTCAAATGCTGAAAAATCAGTAGATCTTTATTTTATAGGTGTTTCATATAATAAAAAAACAAAACCCCCCAAAAAACCCACTTTTCAGATGTTGTTTCACACATTTATTAAAAATATTTCTTACTTTCTCTCCTACTAGTTCCAGTTGTGGGTTTTTAAGAGAATATTCAGCTTTTTTTTGCCATTCTGTTAGACTTTTTGATGTATGAGGAGGAATGGCATGGTTCCTATCCTTCTGGAATTGCTCTGAAATAGGAACACCTTCATAACAAATTCTGCAGCAACAATAAAGATGAAAAAAATCCTTAGATGTCAAGTATTAAAAGCATAGAAAATATTTGCTGTTATTTAAAGATAAAATTAGCTAAAACTTGAATCAAATTGAAAGTATCTAACGAGTAAAATATTTTTTTCTTAGAAGAGAAAAACTGAAGAATGGAATGACTTAGCACACACCAGAAACTTTGTTATTGCTAAACTTATTATTCTTAAAGTCACATTACAAATACCTTCCAGAAGCCTCTCCTAATCAGATCCACAGTGTATACTGCATGAAGTCATTAAAAAAAAATGTAACCCTAAGATCTAAATCAGCTAGAATTACAGAAGTAACTTCAAGCATAGCAGCTACACCATTTAAGTACTTATGATCAACTATATACTTAAATGCCAGGGGACTGCTCTCAGTAGGAATATCTGCCTGCTTTTCAATAAGATCTTTTGTGATTACACTGGGGATTGGATTCTGATACTTTACTGTTTGCTCATTTTTGTAAACTTACCTACTTATTTTACCTCTATTTCCTTTGCTGCTGGCATGTGAAAGGAGAAATTTAGATGTGAAGACTATTACTACTACTAAATTGGTAAAACTATTTTAGAAATTAGAAGTAACAAGTCTATTAATATTCATCATCTGACAAATATTTTACATTATTTATGCACAACATGATAACAGATATTTTTACTTTACAGAGAGTAGAAATTACTTTTATATTTTTTGTCCTTGTTTAGAATACAAAAAAATACTTAAGTTCTCGCTAATATACTGTCTTTACTGTACCAGCAACTATAAGCACAGAATAAAATAAATGGAAAAATACATACTATATGTACAAAAGAATAACAAGAAAAAAGCACTCAGTTTCATTTATTCAGGTATCTATAAAACTAAAATACACTTTATAAACACTTGAGATTTCCCAACACATCAGCACATGCCAACAGTGACATCTACTGGCATTATTCAAGCTTGGGGTAGGTTTTCTGAAAACTCTAGTAACATTATAATAAAATTAATAATAAAGTTTTCTTTGTGCTTTCACGAAATAATGGAGTAAGATTTATTAGTAATAATGTCCTTGTCACATGAACATCTAGTCGCATTTATACTATGAGTAGTATATTTTTTGTAAGACCTACTTAAGCAATCACAGCAGTGTATAGGATGGGGGCAGTGGTCTCAGCATAACAGGCCATCCTATTTAGCAAACAAAATGCTTTCCAAATTGAAGTATGAATGAATTTTATAAAGGAATCTCTTAAAAATAGCAGTAGGCCAAAGGAGTCGTTCCTGCCAAAGCAGGAAGACAGATCATCATTGTGGGAGTAGTTGAACTACTTTCTGGAACGCTCAAGTGGAGGTTTAAGTAAAAAGACCTAAAAGACCTAAAAACAAGAACTGAAAACCTAACTCCTGGTAAGTGGCCTTTCTAGTTTTTTCTTTATGTCTAAGTACTTGGTGGTTCTGAACTTCAAGGCGGGAGCCTGAGTAAAAGGAGTTCCAAGTAAAATTATTTGAGATATAAAATGGTAGAAAACAATCAGTAGAAACATACTTTAGTATTTGGTGGTAATTGATTTAAGTGACCAAATGAAAAAACACTGCCCATAGGTAAGAGTATATAGTTTTTAATTCAAGGAATCTATACTAAGGAATAAAATGCAAGCTAATATGAAGCAACATTCAAACTCATCATTTCTTGGAAAGAGAAACAAAATGAAGGAAAGTTCCAAGCAGTAACAACATTAACTTAATATTCTGATTCACTGCTCCATTCTGTTTTCATCTGTTAACAAAAAAAAACAATGTAAATCAGAATGTCTCGGGAAGATGCAGGTATCCTGCTAAAGGGAATCTTACCAAACAACATAAAGCTACCAACTCTGTTAAAATTACTGCAAGATATTTGTCAGGAGAAGGTTTGACTTTGCAATTAATGTGTTCATAAAAATATATTCTTGAACTTGCGTACATAACTAAAAAAGTATCATTTTTAAACTTCAGATAACTGATGCCTGTAAAATAAACCAAGATTAAAAAAAAAAAAAAAAAAAGAACAAAAACAGAGGACCTTAGCTTAACCTCAGAAGAGAGACACTTTCAAAGTTTGCATTTTGACAAATTAATGCACTCTGCTCTGCTACATTTTCCATAGCAAAGACAAAAACTTAAAGAAAAATAATTTTTGCTCTCTTGAGCTCATTGACTGTAATGTCCCACCATTGCAGGCTTGCTGGGAATTTGCTACAACCAAACAAGCCTCACAGATCTCAGAACTAGTACTGAAAATCTAAAGAAAATAGATCTATTGCTATTTAAATAGCAAAGTAATTTGAATTTTACTGCTCACTATACAAATATCATACTTAACCCTACTTAGATTATTTGCAGTTGTGAAATTAGCCAAATGCAGGGAACTGATCAGTAATGAAATGTGGACAGCTACATTCTTAAAGATGCCTAAACTAGTGTCAGATAAATTATACCTGTGACCTTCAAAGTTTACCCAGAAACCTGTTCTAAAATTAAAAGCCGACGAGAGTAGAGGCTGCCACTAGATGGCAGTGCTCCAAGGAATTTAGTTTTCCAGACCTAGAGTATTAAATAAACCCAGCAAAGAATTTCGAGCATATGCATCTTTCTTAACTCTCTTAATCGGACAGTGCAACCCTCCATTGAAACTTTGCTTTCCAAAATATCTAGTATTCACTATTACACAAACCTCAGATTCCTCCTCCGCTTCCTTAGCCTGTTGGCTGCCTCTTGAAAACCAAACCATTTTCTTCTGGAAACCCTGTTCTCCCACAGCTTCCACAGTTCATCTCTCCTAGGTTTACTCCCATTTAATTGACTCAATTTCCTGCACATTTCATGGGATTCTATGATTCAGTGAAATCTTTTCCTCCTATACTCTATATTTCTAACAATTTTGTAGATAAGAAACAAACGGGTATCTTCTCCATGATTATGAATCAGAGCACGACTCACTAATCCACTCAGCACAAACAAAAATGCAAAAATGTCAACTTATCTTCCTCCTGAGAGAGCTGCCAGTGCTAGCTCTGCAAGACTGAAATACAGTGATCTCATGAACCTTTCCCTTTTCAACCTCCCTCACCACGGCATCCCCTCAGGAACTCGATCTCAGAACTTTTCTGGGTATCATTCACACATATTAAACACTTTTTCTAATCACTCTAACAAGCTAAAAATCTAGTATCTAATTTCATGTCTCAGCTACTGCAGCATCCCTTTCTTAGCCTAATACTACAGCTAGCATAACTGCTCTGCTCACATCCATTCAAAGTGCTATTGCAAAAATCATAGTTCCTTGCTTTGAACATATCATTCCAATCTTTGAAATAATCGATAAAAAGGGGAAGCTAATTCAGATATAAGCTGCTTCTCTGCTTTCAAAGCCTTCACAACCTTTTCCTTTCCTGTCACCTCTAGATCACTAAAGAAATGTCACCTTTCATTTTTGAATGACTTCTGGCTCCATAACTGACATCCTGCATATCTTTTTTTTCCTCTTTTTTAACATCTTTTTGCCTTTCCCCATGCTGCCTCTCACACTTGAGGAAACTTAATAGAGATTATTCACTCTTAAAATGTCCTTAAAACCTCTTCCACTGTGACCTATAAAATATTTAATGGAAATATTTAAATGTTGGGTCACTACTATGCCAAAAAAGCCTGCTTATAGTACTGACACTGTATTCTCATTACATCCTTGTATTTTATCTGTATCCGTCCAACAGATAAACACGTAAATAATGCAATGAGTGATATCCATATGTACCCAAATTTCTGTCAAATATAGATATTCACACTGATCAAAAGGAAATGTCAGTGCATATGCCTGCACCCTTGAATGAAATCATGCTTGTTGGGTAGGCTAATCTTGATTGTATTAAAGGAAATCAACTAGCAACTTTTGCATGGCAACTTTAGGGATCCACAGATCTCAAGGTCAAAGAAAATCACTATGACCATCCAGCCTGACTTTTCAAATAATACAAATAAAAGAATTTCACTAGTGTTTCTGCATCAAGCTCTTTCTTCATCACTATGGCATGATCACTATCTCTGGCTGAAAGTCAGTTATACCCCAGAAATACATCCAGTCTTGACCTAAAGGCTGCAAGTAACAATTCACCCATGAGTAAGCTATTTCACAAGTTATTCCTTCTTTTATTATATATCCAAATCTTCCATCTACTCTCAATTTGCCCAGGCTGAAACTTCAGCTACTGGGTTAGCAATGCTTTTGTCTAGCAAATCTTCAGTCAGAAACAATATTATGCAGGTAACAAGTTCAAGCCATCTCAAGCCATCTCTTAAATCTCTTGCATAAAAAAAAAAAACAACATAATGCTCTTTTTCAAGGTCTTAATGAAGGTATTAAAGCAAAGGAGAGATAACGTTCAAGGGTCAACGATTCTGTTTGCTCTACCACAATGATATTTGGGCCACATTAAGCATCTAGACTCCACACTAAGCACACAACATTCCTACAAACCTGCATATGGAAGAAGAATCACAGATTTAACCCACAGGAAATCTGTTGCTCTTCTCTGCAGCTTAGATTTTTCAGGGGCTGCCAATGGAAACGTCCTTCTTTTTCAAATCCAGAACACGAGGGTAGATGCATCCATTCTTTCCAAAAGGGGGCAATGTGGTTTTCTTTTCTTTTGTAAGATAGTCAGGGTAAGCAGGAAAAAAAATTGGCAATTTCCACCTATCTATGATAATCCACTACTTAAAAGCACAGTCAGGAAAAGAAAATCTATTGCCTATCAGAGGATTCAAACCTCACTCTCCATTAGATTATTTGACCATTCTGGGTACAGGAAGAAGTGCTGTTGAGCAGAAAAGAATGCAGAAGTTCTGCAGCCAAGAAAGAGAACAAGTGGTGGCATGACTGTATCTCACTTGTTAGAGCACTTGCCAGGAATAGAAGAGCCCTGTATAATATTTCTAGTTTGATTTTTTTTTCTGTGTTACAGCTAATATTTTACCTTCTGTATTTTAAGCTAGTTAGTTCATAAAGGATCGTGCAGCCATCTTCAGTCAGTTATCTATCAAGACCATGAAAGCTCCTTTCAGGATACAATCTCCCCACCTACAAAGCATGACCCCTATTCCCTATTCTTATCCTTACGACCTTGCATCTGTCTGTACTAAAATGCATGTTTTTCAAGTGAGCACAATTTAACAAGCTATTCAAATTGCTCTGTAAAACAGACTATCTTTATCCTTATTTATCACTCTGCCATTCTTTGGGTCACCTACAAATTTTATGAGCAATTATTTTATATTTCTAGGGCTGGTGATATAGGTGAACTTAAGTAGCAAGCAGTCAACCTGAAAAATCACGAGGAAAAAACTTAGTGCTCCAATTTTATGTATTAATTTTAAAGATGAACTAAACTAAGAAAAAAAAAAACAAACAAAAAAAAAAGGGCAAAGCAATGGAAAATTATTTATTCCTCATATTCATTATCTAGCTTTATTTCACACTATTTTAGTGCAAAATAGGTCAAAAAAGGATAAAGATTAAAAAGAAAAATCAAATATACAAATTGGTAATAGAATAAGTGAATAGGTAGATTCCAAAACCCATTAATACATCCTCACTACTTAAAAACCAAATTTTCTGACAGATCATCTTGTTTGATATGTTGCATTGACATTTTTAACGTGATTTTTTTCCCCTCAAAAATAACCTAACTAACCTAATGTTCATTTTGTTCTAAGCTAGTTTCCCCATACATTAAAAACACAGGAGCCTACAGTCATCCAACAGGCACCCCTTCTCTATGCAAAGAATACCAGGAATCTATCCAAGGCCCCAGTTTGGTATGTACTTAACTCTGTGCATGTGTTGAACTCAAAACTACACTCAATTACTTAAAGCTATGCTGATTCCCAAGTGCTTGCAGAATCAGGATTGATGCAAATGGTTTCTGTGATAAAGGGCTAGTGGGTCTGGACTTTAAACTTTTACTCTTGCAGAATTTGACATTCACAGAAAACCTACTCTATTTGTTCAGCATTTGTGATTTCAATGAGACTTCTCATGTGAGTGGAATGAAGTATCAACATTCATAGATTTATAACCTAAGCCATGAGTTATCTTTTAAAACATATCTACAAAATGTGATTTATTTTTAAAATAAAGAGCAGATTTTACCCTCTGAACAGAATATAAGCCTTTTAGCCTTAAGGCTAG
>JAVCKT010096581.1:0-12864 GCA_032273925.1 Rhynchotus rufescens | reverse complement strand
CGCGCGCCGCGCCTGCGCGCTGCGCAGCCCCCGCGGGGCGGGTCGCGACGGGCGTGGCCGTTGCTGCGCGAGCCGCGGAGCCCGTTAAGGGAGCGCGGGCCTGCGCGGGCGGACGGGAGCGCACAGGCGCGCACAGGCGTTGGGGTTGCTGCGTTGTGAATTGCAGCCTGCCTGCCGGAAAGCCCGCAGCCTTCATAGCCAAAACGCAATAGTATATTTCAGCCGAGCTTTGTGTATTTTTCATGTTAAAAGATAAATTATACATGACTAGATTTTGGCAATAGTACCCTGTACCGCAAAATAAACAAATAAAAATAAAGTTCAGTTAAACTTTTTTTTTTTTTAATACTTGCTCAGTGGTGGCTCTTGACTTTTCCCACTTGGCTACAAGTATGAATTCTTCCTGGGATTAAAAAAAAAAGACTATAAGAAAATCAGGAATGGGCAAGGGATAACACCCACTCAGGGAGGCTGAGGAAAAGCTACCCAGAAAAGCCCTGTTTATTCTTGTGGTCACCAACTGTGCAAATGAAGCCGTGTATTTATTGACATGGACATGAGTAAGTGAATGTTATGAATTCTGCACGGAGAGAAGGAGGCAAAATATCTCCCTTTTATGCACACTCCACCAAGGACTGGGAATCGTGTTCCCATTAACACGGTGTGTAGGGATTGCGTTTGGTTATCAGCTGTTTCTTCCGAAAGAGGGAAAAAAGCTGAGGTTAGGATAGGGTTCACGGCCCCCCGACCTTCCTCCTGGAGCGGCCAGCAGAGCCAAAGGGGAGCACAAGGGGGCCCCTCGAGGCCTGCGGTGATTCCCATCTCCCCATGATTCCCATCTCCCAGTGATTCCCGTCCACCTCCTGCCCTTGCCTCGTGGCTTGGCTTTGTTCAGGGGCTGAGGAGCAACTCGGCCTCTGCGGAGCCCAACAGCTCTTACCTTTCACAGCAGTATAGAAACGACGTGCCGTGGGAGTGAACTACTTTTTCTTATATTTTTTTTTCCTCCAGATATGATTAGCTGTTAATTAAATGTGAGTAGCAGGACCACCTGAAACACAACGCTAGCCACGGATATTTTGGGACTAGCTGATGTAAATCCAACTCGCTGCGCTCCCAAAGACTCCATCTACTCCAGTGCCTGCTGTGAAATAAAACTTAATGTTACTGCAGTCTAGACCGTGTTTTCAATGACGTTTGAGTCTGATGGTTTCAGTATGAGGTTATAAAACTGTTCCCACAAGCTGCTAATTGAAAGGAGACCTCAGTTATCTGCAGTCCAGTATTCAATAATAAGGGCCATGTTGTGTTTCTTGGGTCTTTCAAATGATCGGTTCTTATAAATTAATGGCTACTCATTCGAGATGAAAGATTTTGGAAAAAAAGTCCTACAAATTCTGGAATTTGGATATGTTTCCCAACCATCTTGCAGCTGCCAAGAAGTTCACCTGCATAATACATGTCTCTGAGAGATTTCTACAATGATGCTTGCGTTACAGCTTTCTACATTGGTCATATGGCTAAACACGTATACTTGAAGTTATTCTTTGGGATGCTTTGGGGAATTATGGAATCTTTAAGATTGAATTTTCTAGTCCTATCAGTGGCCACCACCTAAAAGAGGCTGGCCCCATCCTCCTCACTCCTTCCCTTAAGGTATTTACAGACACTGATTAGGTCCCCTCTCAGCCTTCTCCAGGCTGAACAGGCCCAGCTCTCTCAGCCTCTCTCTCAGTGGGTACTACTAGTGCGTTCCAGACAGATTCTTTCCCACTTCTGCAGGAATGACTCCGAGTTGTCAGTGGGAAATCTCTTTCTAGCACAAGCCAGGCTAAGATAAAAATGCATGAAAGTTACTTACATGCTCTGTTGCCTTCTTCCTCAACCCTCTCTCAGAACTTTATTAAGACAGAGGTGTGGAGAAAGTGCAGAAAAAACATGATTAATCTACTTATCCCAAGATTAATTCCAAAGGCTTCTCCTTCCATCTCTTTATTAAGTTGACAGAGTGTAGATGCTTACATAATCCATGCAATCTATGCTGATGTTTGGCTAAGCCCTCTGCGGATCATTAGCCTCCTGTGTGGCAGGAATGTCCTTTTGAAGCTCCCTGGGTGCTGCTCAACTCCCGGGAACTCATCCTATTGTGAACCTTGTTACCCACACACTCCTGTAACTTGCTCATCGGCCCTGCATGACTCGGAGCTGTTGCCTACAGCACAGTACTGACTTTTGGTTTTAGACTAGGTGACGAGCCCTCTTGAACCTATTGGCTTGAGTGTAGCAGTGGGCAATAACAGATGCTTGTGGAAGAGCAGAAAGGCAGGACAGGTACATGGAGATACTTCCCCAATACAAACTCCTGACCTGCAGTCGCCAGAAGGTGAGGAGAAAAGGGCAGGCTTTCCTAGAGGATGTATCAGGATCTGCTTTCATGCAATGAAAAAGAATGGGACTCCAGAAGACAAAGCAAAAAGTTTTTAGGAAAATTAAAACCTCTCAGGATAACTTGATGTAAATCCATTTAGAAAGAAATATCTACATTTTCTTTTTCTTTATTTTTTTTCCTTCAAGTGCAGACTTGGCTTTAAATTCTGAGCTAAAGCTGTTCTCACTATAAACTCCTTTGCGTTCTTGTGTCTTTTCTCTGTAGTGTGTGAGTGCTTTGGCTGGAGTTCTGCAACATGTGTAACTGAATGGACACCAGTTGCTAGTGCTTTTGCAGGGACTGAGCACGGGAATGCAGGTACAGATCACTGCTAGACAGAGCATCCACATTCTGGAGATACTCCCTGGATCCCAGCCAGGCCAGTGTTTGGATTCTCATTAGACCCATGGAAGTTTAGGCGAACCTAAGTTCTGGAGCAGCGTGACTTTGAAAGAAATCTTTTCTGTTTCTGAATCTGATGGTTCTTTCTCTTTTTGTGTTTTTTTAAGGCATGTTAAAAATATAGAGAATTCTGTGGAAATTTAATTTTCTTCCAGATAAGTAATTTCTGTATATTTCAAAGCATGTGTGGTTTTTTTTGACATAGGAATTGTTTTGCAATTATCTTTTTCATCACTAGTGAAAAGCTTGAAGCCTTTCAGTGTATCCACATGTTATACAAAATTCCTTGCAAAGTTATGTTCTGAAATGCAAACACATGAATTTTATTTTTTAAAGAAGTAGTAATAAAAGAAACTGTGTTACTTATTGTCCCTTGCCTTCTTCAGATGTGGACTGAATACATTCCGTTCTCTGGACTGCATATACTCCACTAAACTATTTTAGTACACAGCACTATTCATATATCAGACAAGACTCATATTCCAACAGTACTCATCAAGCATAAAAATAAATTTACATGAAAACACCAAATGAAGATGGATCATCCTTCATTTTATAGTCAAGGTGGTTTGGAAGTGGCAGCAAAACCATTGAGTCAAACATAGCCAGAAATCTTTGCTTCTAGAGCAGTGTCCTCTTCTATTCCTTCATACAGCTTTCCTTATTCCTGAAGGAAGGTGTTACCCAAATCACACTGACCTCACTGTGCTTTGGATCACAGCCCTGCATCTGTTTCATCTTTTCTTTGTGATCGGAGTGTTGGAGGGTTCTTTCCACAGCTTTCCCCAGCTTTCCAGAGCTCCGCACGTCTCGGAGCTCTGCAAAGCATTTCGGGGTACATTCTTTTCTGCAGCACTATGTTCCAGCACTGCCATAATTTATGTGCTCGAGTAGCCCCCTCTGCATTTACAAGCAATTCTGTAAAAGAAAGAGAACTTGTATGGATGTAATTTGGAGGCAAGCGTAGATTTATCCCACATGAATGCCAGAGTGAGCCCAAAGAGATCCAAACACAGTGCCTGGGCCTGTATTTAGTTGGCAGTTACTTTTAGGCTGTGTATTATGTCTTTGTCATTTGTCTGCCATACGCTTTGCTGCCATATGTTTATTACTGCTGCTATCAGTGATTCAGTATTTCAGTAGACTTATTTGGAGCTGTAGGGTTTATAGCATTTTTTTTTGTATAACCATCAAACTGATGTCATTACTGATCTTAAAAGTAACTTTGAGCCCAAGTGGACATTATATTCATGGGCTGTGTCTGTACTGCTGAGTAAGAGAGGCCTAACGACCGGTCTAGAGACTGAGTGACCCTGTTGACTGTGTCACTGTGTCACATCAGATTGGCTAGTGCTACCTTCCATGTACGGCAAACCTCACTGGCACAGCCAAAACCAGAACCAGCAATAAAAAGCAATGTCCCTTCTCTGTACACAGAGCAGTAGTAGTTTTATCTGTTCATCACACAGAGGGAAGTTTATTGCTATTCCCTTGACTGGCCGTATTCAGATTTATCAACTTTTCATTATTGATTTTTCAAAGTCCTGGAGACGTACATATATTCAGAATAAATGGAAGAAAGTGGCGGTTTTTCAAACAGAATATTCTTCCTGAGATTCATTTATAGATAGGAGGTAGATGCTCTAAGTCCCATCTAGCTCACCAGAAAACTAGAAAATGCATCTCAGATCGTGCCCTCCTGTCACAGTGTGGGGAGTTTGTCTCTGTAGAGTTTATGGATGCTGTTTGAGGTTGTGTCCTCTGTATACATCTTTGTCAGAATGCAAGCTCCATTTTGGTTTTAAGGCCTCCTATGGCCTCACATCTTTCTCTCTGGATTAAAACCCATGCAGGGGTGCAGGCACAGGCCAGCAGTGGCTAAGCGCCATCGCATGGGCTGCAGTGGCCCTAGACACTGCGTTGCTCTGGCTGAAGGGGTCAGGTTATTAAGGATATGCTCATCTTAATCTGCCAGGAGGCTGCTATCACTTGCTGAAAGCTAAACAGGGCCTGGAAAGCTGTTACATGACCTGAGTGGAGGCAGTTGTTCTTTGGGCCACTTTCAGCACCTCAGGGTTAGGAGGAGAGACTGCACGAGATGAGGCAAGAAAAACCTGCCTTCCTGGTATGTTCATATGTCCTGCCAGGAGCTTCCCAGGGAAAGAGAGGTTAGAATGAGGGAGCATTCAGGCCTGCAAACTCTTGTGCTTTATCTTTTACATGAGTACATGGTGCTGTCTGAAACTGTATAAAGGCTGGTTGTGATATTGGCCTTCTCCTGAGTGCCATCAGAAGAAAGTGTAAGCCTCACCTTATCGCTGAGACTCCTAGGCGAGTTGTATTTGTGCTATGTTCAGAGCAGAGTATCTTCCTCAAAGCTGCTGAAGGGGTTCAGTGCAAAGGAATGGAGTAAGAGTGAGACCACAGGCTTGGGTTTAAAGAGTGATTCCTGAATTAGTTGGACTTGAGAAACCAAACAGTCCAGAAAATGAGGAGTTAAGGCCTAGAAAAATCCAAACATCTTGAAATCGGTTTCTGTATAGCATGCTTGTTATACATCTATGTGGGCTGGAAAAAAATAAGTGAATGGCAGGGAAGGAAAGAAATGTATATAGAAAAAAAGTTCTCCTCTGAGTATCTGCAGACCTCAGTGTCTGGCAGATCCAGCATCTAACATTTTCACTACTGCTTCTCAAAGGAGCTCTGCTGGGGTCAAAGCAATTGACAGTTAAGTTTCATCTCACCTCAAAAGGAATATGGTGACCAAATATTGGCCAAGTCAGACTTGAAAAAGAAACTTTGAGTTTATTATAACAGGCCAGTCTCTAAAGTGGTGAAGCAATAGAATATATGACTTGAAGATTTCAAATTTCAAAATTTTAAAATAGCAGTAGCAGCAGAAGCTTCTGAGTCATCAGGACTTCCACCAAAATTGTAAAGGAATATATATATGATATATCTTCCAGAGAGGTAACAGGAAAAGAGGGTGACAGTTGTATCTGGATTTAGGGAAAAAAAGCATTGTGCACAGTTTCTTTCTGACCATTCTATATAGAAAATAGCTCAGGTACCTTTCTACTGAAAATCTATATGTAAAACAAGTGTTTGTGTTGCAGCATTTAATCTATTTAAAACACTTACGGAGAGTTTGTTTTCCTTTATGCTAAAAGAAGTGATGCTTTATACCTGCTAAAATGTCTAGATACTTTTTATTAGAACGTGAGGGCTCTGAAGTGCCCTCACGTGAAATGCCAGCAGCTGAAGAGCCAGTCACCATGACACTTGGAAGTGATCCCTTACCCTTGTGCTGCTACACAAAAAGGACCCAAGCTCACACTAACCCTGGGCAGGTGTGTTTGGAGAGGGAGGTGAGCACAGGAAGCTCCTTCAGTGCTGAAGTGCATGCACAGAGGTAGTCTGAACTCAGATGTAGTACTCTGCTTTGCAGGAGCTATGCTGGGCCTTGGATAATAAGCTTGTCTCCAGGCATTTTTGACTAGACTTGAGGAACGGTCACTCACTGACCACTTTGAGCCAAGCGACGATGCAGGAAGCAGTCCTTAGGAGAAGAGTGGGAAGCACTGTTGAACACTTTTTCTCTTCTAAACCATCTGGCGTGCAGGTAGAAAAGCATCATCCATGTCAACAGCTCTTGTTCTGCTGTCCTCAGTCATCATATAAAGCACTGAAGAGGGCAAGTGACGTAGTCGGGAGCTAGCTCATGAAGTGGCACGCATAATTATTATGAGCATCAATAGAAACTGCCTGAATCATCACCTCCTCACATATAAGACTCTAATAGTGCATGTCAGCCTAAATCTGAACATCTGCAGAGCAAGCAACTGTGTTTCCCCGAATTATGGAAGCTCTTTTTCAGTCTAGGAGGCAGAAAAAGGGAGAGAAGGTTGGAATGATTTGGGGGAAAATAAAGAAGGATTCTCAAACTTCTCTAAGCATGGACACAAACTGACTGACCAACACAAGCCAAATGTCATTTATAATATGCTATCCTAGTCCATCTGAACAGCTGATATCCTGAGCCTTGCAGAGATAAATCAGCTCTGGCTTTTCTAAAGGATGCCAGACTTCCTGTCTCTTTGGGAAAGCCTTCCCAGTCATTTATAAACTTATATGGAAAGGTCAAACTATACTTAGATAAAAAAATATGATTAAAATAAATCACATTAAACCGCTTCAGTTTACTTAAATAAAAACAAGTCAAAATGAAAAAGCTTGTTAAATATCTCTTGGGAAGGCACTTGAGCATATCCCACCAAGTGGGATGTGTTTGCTGTTTTCCAGTCTTCTAGATTCCTCCTAGATTTTATTTTAAAGGTTTTTCATTAATAGTTTTGTTGGTGTCAAGAACAAATATGAAATTTTTAATAAAAAATACATGTTTTCAATGCAATAAATCTTCAGTTAAAAAAATGTGAAATTGTCAGGAAAAATATGCTGTTAGAAATAAACATTTTTAATCACTGAAAGTAAAAGGGAAGGCGAGTAAGTAACTCTTTCATGGAATCAATAAGATAGACATATTTTATCCTCGCCTATTTTCTACATCATTTACTCTTTCTTGCACTTCAAGGATAATTCCATACCTTACTGATCCTATCTGCAAGCAGACTTGATCTAACTGATCTGTTTTACATTGGTCTGTGTGTCACTGATCTTGTAGCAGCTGGATCATTCTTATCCAAACATCTTTCATATGTTCAGCTTCCTAAGATTTTTGTTCTGCTAAAATTGGAGAACAGAAAATGACCAGTGGTCACAGAGGTTTTAGCAATTCTTGGACTGGTTGCCATAAAAGCAGGACTTCAGCCTGACTACAGGAAATTGTCATTGCACATGGGAATACTAATAGAATTATTAAGACAGTGGGGTTTTTTTTTGTTTTAAAAGCGCTTTCTTGACAAACTGCCTCAGGAAAAGTGTTTCTAGTTCTAGTTCTAGTGTCTACTGTAAATAATGTTTCTTTAAGTGGAAAAAGAGGAAGGGCACCTGAAAGATTTTCTATCCTAGCTGTTTTGTGGAATTACTGCTCTAAGAGAACCTCAGGCAGTTATATGACTATGGGCAGATGCCACTTAGGACAGAGCCCAAGGAGAAAAATAAGTCTGAGTATGATTTATATTTTATCATTTGTGATTCTATTAATAAATGCAATGTATGAGTGATTTTCAAAATGCAAAGAACAGCTTTTCTCTGTAGTCCTGAAACATAACTTATAACATATATATATAACATATATAACTTATGTAACTTATGTAACATATATAACATATATAACTTATAACATATATATAACATATATAACATATATATAACATATACATATATATGTATATGTACATATACATATATATAACATATTTACATATTTACGGGGAATATAACATATTTATATTCCCCGTGCCATGATACTGATTTGCACTGGGCAGTGCTATTGCTTTTTTAGGCAGTCATTATACACAGTCTGATTCTGGAAAAGCTTGAACAAATGAATAACTTTGTTTCTGTGAATAACATTTAAACAGTTCTTTCAG
Source organism: Rhynchotus rufescens (assembly GCA_032273925.1). Classification (NCBI taxonomy): domain Eukaryota; kingdom Metazoa; phylum Chordata; class Aves; order Tinamiformes; family Tinamidae; genus Rhynchotus; species Rhynchotus rufescens. The sequence goes on along the minus strand of JAVCKT010096581.1, from coordinate 4,482 downwards.
GGCTAAGCCCTTGGTTATTTCTGATATATTAGAAGTATTATTTCTCAACGTTAAAGTAAGTAGAGAATTGAGAGATGTAGTTGGCAGACATATTCCTTACACGTTTGAATCTGTCCTCACAACTTTTCTGGATAGGGCTATTACTCTTGTCTTGATATGGACATTTCCCATCCTATGTCAAGGCTATTCCTTCACTTTTACCTGATAATGGTATCTTTTACTCAAGGTGACAGTGTTTTAAGAAATACTTAGGTGTACTTTAATTATAAGTAAGAAATTTCTCCAGCGAGATGCCTTGTCCCAGTGCCATTTCATCCAGTGGACAGTACCCTAGAGGCCATGAAACAAAATAGGAAGTATTTGGTGAAGTATTTGTACATTCAGAATAGTGATCTGGTCACATTTTAAGTACCTTCTTGACACCTCTGAACAGCTGGGCTGCAATGCAGATCAAGCTTGGGGAAACAATATTTCTATTTAAAATTTTCTGTAAATGAGGTGTAGCTTAGCTTTTATTTCAGATTGATTTTTTAGGTTTATTTAAACATTTTTTACACCCTGCCATGATAGGATGGTTAAGCACATTCAGATTATTTTCAGAATATTTGCAAATGTATATCGCTCTTCAGATTCTCTGTAAGATTACTGCAAGTATTTGCTGTAGAAAATATGAATTGTTTAATTTTATATTCACACTGAAAGTCAGATGCTAAATATTTTGTTCTTCTACTCCATGAGCATGAGCAAATTTTCCAAAATGAATCAACACCACTGAGACTTTTGTTCTCAAACATTGGGGGACTGACACTCATTTCAAGTCTTCTTTGCAATATTCAGTAAATCCATCAGTTAAAGTATTACTTTGAGGTGATGGTAATGTATGTATTTTAGCTATTAGCATGTGTAGAACAGCTTGCCATTGTCATTGAGTAATTGCCCTGTGGTTATTGGTAGTGAATAAGATATTTAGAAAAACAGAAAATTTAGGAACTTTTAGAAGTTGAACTCCAGATCAATGAGGCAAAATAATGTAAATGTACAGTGTAAGATTATAAGAAAATTGAACATAATCAGCAGTGCATTTTTGAACTAGAATTTGAGTTGGAAACAAAAACTAAAGTACAGTTATCTCCTTTGGGAGGAGCAGATGCTGTCAATGGAGGCAGAGATTAATTGACAGAATACATTTGCAAAACATGGAGATTTTCTTCTCTTGAATTTTCTTTTAGAACTGAACCACGACCAAGATTCTGCCACTATATTCATTTAAAGAATATATTAGCTAGTAGACAAAGTTACTGTGAATGGTACTATTAAATGCCATCATTCACCACAAGCAGCAGTTTCAAAACCTGATCATTCAAGATCATTTTGTTTTCTTTTTTTTTCAGGCCAGGACTCTCCAGCCTGTGGCTTGCAGACGCCAAAGGGTCTATCAATGACTCTAAAGAGTCTGTGAAAGGAAACTGGATTATCTCAATAAGCTCCTATGTTTTCTGAACTCCACATCAACTTTCCTTCCTCTCATACACAAAATTTCCAGTGCTGAGAAATGTGTCTGTGATCTGTCTAGGTCACTCTGAAGAGGCCCCTGCTCCTAATGGGTGCTGTGATGTGCTACATAGACAAGTTGGTGTGTAAAAGTATCCATAAGCATGGATATGGCTGTTGCAATTCCCAAGGAGACTCTCCCATCCCAAGTTAATCTACCTGTGTTCCTAGGATCCAAAGCCCTGCTCTGGTGCAGCACAACCACATAATAATGACCTACAAAGCTGATAAAGACCTGTGAGAAAGTCCAGGGACTTAAGAGGACAAAATGGTAGGCAGAAGTAGGGTTATTGGGGCTGGATTGACAGCACAAAGATTCAGAGGGAAAACAGAAGCACAGAAAAGTGTTAAACCCTAAATAGAAAAAAAAAAAAAGAGTGGGGATGCTGTTCAATCTGGTCAGGAACTGGCTGAAGATCACTCAGTTGAGCTGTTGGTGCCACCAGCGCTGCTGGAAGATGGTGGTTAAGCGGCGCTGAGGATCCTCTGAGTCAGCCTTTCCCTTCCTGAGCAACATCTGCCTGGCCAGCAAAGAGTATTCTGGTGCCTTGCGGGGGTAGTGAGCACAAGAATGCTTGAATATTAAATCCTACCAACCTTTTGTGTGCTGGCCACGGATTAATTACCTTCTAAGCTGTGTATATCCTGCTTGCAGTCTCTCTGAACCCTCCTAATGATGCCCAAACAAGCAGAGCCAAAAGAGGAGTCAAAACGCTATGAGGGAATCCATGGCAATACTGGGGAAAAAAAAAAAGTTAAGAAGACCATAAATCAAAAAGACAGAAACCCAATCTTTTAAACACTTCAACTTGTAGAGATGTAATGTTTAATTAATTTCATTATCTCCTTGAAGAAGAGATATTATTAATCTCATATAAGAAATTTATCTCAAAAATATATGTGTATTTCCTTATGCCCTCTTCATGCTGCTCAGAGCTTTAGCCATAATGATGATGTTATTATTGCTGTATCAAATTTCCTTGAGGTAGGAGCCTACTTTGCAATCCATTATATTATTTACTGTCATCCATTTTTACCCTTTCTAGACGGCATATGCCACAAGATGGGACAGCAATAACAGATCAGAATATTTAAGAATAAACAACTATAGTTCTAAATATTTTCAAAATCTCAGACATTATTTGAAGGGACAAAACATATTCCACATATCATTTAAGTATGTGGGCATTGTTCATATCATTGTGAATGAAGATCTTACTGATGGGTTCAAGAGAAGAGCTTATGCTTTGATATAGATGCATTTGGAGGATATTATTGCATTTTTCAGGGTATATTATGGGTTCATTATGCATACCTATATGGTCAAATGTTTTTGTACCTATTAGCAAGAGGTATTAAAAAAATTTAGATTTCATACACAATTTATTTATTCTCTCATACTTAATTTATGTTTTTTAAACAGTAGTGCTTGAATCATATGGTAAAAGTGAGTCAAAATGTGATGCAGTTAACTTTTGAAACAGTTAACCTTTTGATGTATTTAATTTGGGTTTTTTTCAGAGCATTTACTGTTTGTCTTTCCATTGATCATAGAAAATGTTTTAAAATAAAAGTGGTTAATTAAAATAGCGCAGCAATGAACTGAGAAACTGCTATGGAAAAGAAGTCTAAAATCAAGCACACTGACCGAGGTTTGTAGATTCAAACGCATAATTAGGAGCTCTATGCTCATGGTCCTAAAAAAATAGTTTTCTATAATTTTCTGAAAAAGATTGTCCATTTGCTTTTATTCTCCCAATTATAAATATGATGTTTACACCAATACATATTGTGTTCATTTATACTAGCTTTTTTGTTAGTTGTGATCCCCAAAGATCAAATCCATAAATCAGAGTGAAGAGTAATTAATATTCTCTCTTGTATCTATTCTGTGCCTGTTTTGTAATTTATAGCAGATATGAGTTGAATGTTTTCAAAAGCAGCTTTGTAAGAAGGTTCTCTAAATAAGTTCTCCCTTGACCACCAGTTATAATTATTTATAATTAAATTACGATTTTAATCTATGCAAACATGAATATTGGAATGTGATAATTTGTATCGCTCCAAGTGAATCTGCATTCTTTGAATCACAATATGGCATGTTTGAAAATTCTCTATTTTGAGACAACTGTTTTATTGTTTTATTTGTCTTTGGAATCAGCTGGATTCCTTTCTGCCCCAGCTATATTCTTATTTTGTTAGAAAGCTATTATGGTCCTAGTGTATTTTCTTGATTTAGGTCAAAATCTGAGGTTTTTAAATTTATTTGTTTTAGTGCAATGTCATATACAATACATCATGAGTAAGTCTAAAAAAAAAAGTATCTGTCTTTTTCTTAGTTATGATTTAAGGAATTTCTAAGTTAATACCAAAAGAGAAGAAGGTAAACTTATGTAAATAAAGGAAATACCTGAATGAAATAGAATAGAGAGAGTTGATGAAATGGACTTTTTCTTAAGTGAATATTCATTTAGAAGGAGTATAAATAAACAGGTTATGGTGGAGCTGAGCTGAAGTTTGTGGCAGAGTAAAAACTAAAGCAGAATATAGAATAAAGAGAAAAGAGAAAAAAGAAGAGTATAGATATAGTGCATGTTCACAAAACCTAAATACAAAAGGCAGACAGAAAAGCTTTTCATAAATGCGCATTTTTTTAAACATATCCAGTTGCTTAAATAGAACTTTAAAATATCTAGTGTAAAAAGAACCAAATAAAGATAAATATATTTTTTTCAAAGCAAAATGAAATCCTAAATTTCAGGTAGCCAGATCATCTCAAAATTTACATCAGTGACCTATTTTTTTTTCTCTGATTTTTCTTCAAGTAACTGAAGAAATTCCAGAAGAATAAATACATTGAGAAAATGGCTTTAATAACTCATTTGCCAACTAGGATATAATGTAGAAACTGCAGAGAAACCACTCTTTTTT
>JAVCKT010096580.1:2059-12865 GCA_032273925.1 Rhynchotus rufescens | reverse complement strand
CTCTTCTCCAGGCTGAACAGGCCCAGCTCCCTCAGCCTTTGCTCATAGGGCAGATGTTCCAGGCCCCTGATCATCCTTGTAGCCCTGTGCTGGACTCTCTCCAGCAGCTCCACATCCCTCTTGTACTGGGGAGCCCAGAACTGGACAGAGTGCTCCAGATGTGGCCTCACCAGGGCTGTGTAGAGGGGCATGGTCACCTTCCTCGACTGTATAAAGCTGCTGATAAGAAGTTCATAGGTAAAGGCATTCACTGTTTTCATTGCTTGACAGCTGCAGGACAGAGATAGCAACTCATAAAAAAGCACATGATACAAGGTACTAATTAACTGTTTATACAGAGGAGCTGTGTTTTGGACTTTGAATTTTGCAGGCCGCAGTGCTGTTTGAGCCCAGAGCAGACTTTGCTGTCACCTTCACATCGTGCTGCTAGTTATTGCAGGTCTCAAACAGCAGCCAAAAGCAACATGTGGCAAATCCAGGCCTGTGATTAAAAGTAATTGGCTGGGTCAGCAGCCTGGGCAGAGACTCTAGAGCAGAGCGTGTTCCTGATGCCCACTGCGAGAGCAGGCAATCTAAAAGAGGATCTGTTGAGAGCTGAGGACATTAGGTGGGGACCCTGGAGGAAGTAGCTAATGAATATGTACCACAAAGTTATAGTATATCCCCAGTGTGCCTCTATAAGGACCATTCCATCACTGTAAAATCTAATATAATTCTTTTGTTTTCTTTAGAGTGAGATAACTAGTATGGTTTTTGTCAATGATAAACAAATGTGTGCAAGGAAGTAAATTATGTCTCCATTTTAAATAGACATAAGCTTTGAAACAGGTACATTTTCTGTCACCCTTGGTGAGTGATACTTTCTTCTGCAGGTATGCAGCACAAACAAGTGCTGTATAACAAAAAGAAATTTGCAGTCTGGTCCATCAAACTAATAAGAAGTAATAACATGTGCAAGAAAAGACCTATATATCTATACAGTGCAGAATCAATAAGTCAATATATAAATATTTTGGATGAGAATAGGTCATTAAACAAATTGCCCCTTTTTTTTACCCAGAGAGGGGATACTCAAGAAATTCTGCGCTCCTTCCAACAGCAGGAAGTTCTGGCAGGCAGCTAAGGAGCCAGTCCTCTCCACCTTTGTGGACTCTTCTTCTTAATAAGGAGACCCTCAAATATCTTAAAAGTACTCCTTTTACAAGGCTGAAAGAACATCAGAAAGAATTGAGGCCAAGAAGCAGATCAGAAACAGTCTGTGGAAAACCACTTAGGAACTAGTGATATTCCAGAGCAGGGTCTATAGGATATGTAAAACAAAGCAAATATTTCATCAAGGGAATCTCATTTAGTAGCACCGTGAAAGAAGAGAGGGAATTTTCAGCCTTTCCGAATATCAAGAAGAGTCCAGAATGCAGAGGATGCCCTTGTTCTATAAGATTGTCTTATCTGTATTTAAGGCAGACAAAATGAAAAGAAAAAAAAAAAAGAATATTTCATCATTCTTCTGTTCACTTATATCTTCTGATGTTTGTGCATTTCCTGTTTATACTCAAATTAATACCCCTGACTGAAAATTCAGGCTTTTTCTAAGAGTTATCTCCATGTGAAAATTAAAATGTTTATGTATTAAGACTGTCCTAAGTGAAACGAGCCTCAATTCAAATCTGTTCAAAATAACCTACACACATATTTGTGTGTAAAATCTAAAAGCCAAATTATTAGGATACATTAGAGTATATACCATTCAGCTGCCTAGCATGAGGGCACTAGGGCTTGTTGTCACAGCATGTGCATGGACTGATTTAATCTGTGCAGGAAAGGTGGCCACGGGCCTGCCCATGGGTCTCGGAAAGTTTCAGGCATTAAACAGGGCAGGGGACAAGTGGGTCTCCAAGGTTTGGGAAGAGCTTGTGGGGGGTGGTTCCTAAATTTGAAAAAAGATCTACTTTAAGAAAAAGACATGCTATGATTTGGGCAATAGTAGGAACTTTAAAGGTTTTTCATTAGTGCATGCTAATAGGATTTGGAAGGCCATGCTGTTTTATTAAATCTGGTTAGCTGAACCACTAATTAAGGTTTCTCTTGAACGATAAGATATACATATAATGGTTATGTCTGATAGGCAAGTGTATGGCATAAGGCTGTGATGTCAGATGCTGCCTAGACTGGCAGCGTGCGTGACCTGACCACAGAAATTCTAATGTGATTTGTAATATGGTCTTGGGAATGCATCATGCAATTATATATAATTTCCATGGCATGCATTTCTGTTCATCATCACTAAAAGGCTCTGTCATACTATCGTAGCCCTGCAGAGACTTTGTGTGAGAGATCACTAATTCAGTATGAAATATAACGAATTTAAAAGGTTTAGAAATATACTTTCAGAAGAATTTTTTTTTTTAGGTGTGGATTTTTTGCTTTGAAATCAAAAGAAGATAGGATATTCATAGCAATCTTTTGAATGATTTGAAAAACCCTTAATGACAGAGTGGAGAAAAAGTTTGCATTACTAGTTAATTTACTGCAAGCAGTGCATTTATTACTTAGATAATGTTTTATTGTCTCTGTAATATTCTTTCCTAAATCATTTCCCAAATTGGCTGATACAACTATACTTCTTTCTCAAAAATACCTTTCCTATTTAAGTTTCAGCTGTGAAAAAAATACTTATTGATTTAAGAATTTTCTGTTCCCTCAGAAAACTTATTTTATTTTCACAGTGATCATAGTCCCTAATTTTGTTTGAAATATATATATATAAAATTTTTATATGTAAAATATAAATCATAGTAAATAGAAAACAACTTCTCAGAATTAAAGATCATAGATTATAATAGATTGATAATAAGGAGGAAGAAAAGGAGGCTTAATGGCCTTATACATAGGTAGTGATACAGTGAGGAGGAAACACTGGAAGTGGATTTTTGAAAAACATATTCTTTATCGGTGTTTTTTTGTTGACTTCTCTTGTCTTTCTGAAGCTATAAAGTTTTGGGAGGCTCCTCAGTCTGACTTCTATTTTCGCATATATAAATGACAAAATTAGGTGATCTAGTGAACATTTTGATTGACTTTGGAAGATATTTGAATGCTGCTTGTGTGTGCCACTGCCTGGACCCATAGCTAACTGCAGGTGTGCCCACATGTACACACATGTATACACACACACATGGATACACATGTACACACATGTATACACACACACGGATACACATGTACACACACGTATACAGACTCATCCTGAGTTCCAGTTTTCTAAAACCCTTGATTAGCCCCAGCTTGAGGAGAAGCAGATGCTTTTAGAGGATAGTAAGGCTCATTCGATAAAATCCCAGCCATAACCTGAAGCTGCAAGACACACTACCCATATCAATAGTAGCAATAGATCAAACCTTTTCTTCACAAGTGGAAAGAACCAAATCACTGGTCTTGAGAAACAGATTTGTGAGTCAGCAAAGGGGAATACCTGCATTCTTCATATGTATCTCTCTGTCCATTAGCTATATTCTATACATGCGCATGTATATATACATATGTGGAGATACAGCTTAACACTATCTCTTCCTGAAGTATTCTGAGTCCCCAAGGGCAAAAGATAATGGTATGTGTATGTCCCTGTGGGAATCCATAATTCCATGGGATCCATATGGATTCCCTGTGGGAATCCATAATTCCTATGGATTGGAATCAAGTTCCAATACACACACTCTCCAAGCATTTTAAAAATCAATTAGGTGAATGACTTTGAGTTTTCTGACAAGGAATTATCTGCATAATAGGTAATTTTGTGCTCCTTATTAGCCCCCATTAGCACAGAGTGGCCCTGTTCCTTGAGGACGCCAGCCAAGCCATCCCTGTCAGAATAAGAGAAAACTTAAAATGCTTAAGTATTCTCAAGAAGGGAACATGACTGGTAATGTGCAGGTGTGAAGTAAAATTGTTTTGGTAATATGGACTATTTGTTCTTTTTTAAAGTCTCAAGTGTAATAATTTTTAAAGCACCCTTGCACACATGTTCAAATGCTTCAACTACACAATTATATATGTGCTGATTTTTTAAATTTATTAGATCTCCGCATACTGGGTACAGCTATTGCATTAGCATTTGTTTTTTTTTAAAGAAGTCAGATGGTGCACTAAGGCAGTAAGTTATTTGGACATTGATTTCAAGTCTAAAATCACAGCATTGATTAAATGCCTGTTCTGAAAGAAACAAACAAAATGGGTATGTACTGCTCTATTCTTCTGTGTATATATAAATGTATATATGCACAGCTGCTTACTGTAGCTTTTGTGTCTGAAGTAGGCCTATTCTCATTCTGCATTAGAAAAAAATAACAAATCCTTGTTATGCAAGTTTTGCCTTTTAAGGGAGAATAGAAGGAAATACTGAGGCCTAAAATTCCTAAAGTGAAAGGACAGTTGGAGAAGAGAAAATGCAGAAGGATAATATGCCATCCTTAACATCCAAGTGATAATTTTAAAAGACAGTATTCTGTGACTAACAATATCACTGCACTCAACTTGCTTTTTTTCCCATTTCACCATTAATGATAATGATATAATATTTGCAAGGTAAGCTGCCGTGGCTCAGAAATGTGCACTGGACCTCACAGTGCTTTTGGGCTAATTTCAATCAATGTTATATATTTCGTCACTTTGCATTCTTTCTAAAATTTGAATTCATTTTCCTCTTGATAAAGTAAATCTTTTCCTTGTATAGCAGTGAAAAATATTTCTGACATTGGCAAAATATTTTTTTTTGTTCAGCTGAAGTTTTCCATATATACTTAGGATTTAAAAAAATAAATACTCCCCTACTGCTACTATAGGCCAAATCTGAGAGATATATTTTGTTTTTAACTATAATTTTACATCTGGATCTCTTTAATATTCTACAGTGCAGCAATGCAGACCCAGGCATTTATGGCTATGAAGCCTTCTCCTGAAGGTATTAAGTTCATGGTGATACTGTTCACTAAAGATATACAGATAAATAAATTGTTCCATTTAAGAGGTTAAGATGGTTCAAATGAATTGAAATGAAAAATGAATGGATCCATACGGATCTACTCTTGATTCTGCCCTTTCTATGAAACTTTCCAGAGGGTGAAAATTCCAGCCTCAAGGTCCTGACTTGTGAGCTTATAGTGATAAGCAAAGGCTTGAATGCTTCCTTTTTTAGTCTTTTTAAATAATTTTATATTTTAATTTTAATTTTATATTTTAAATAATTGTGATATCTTTTTCCTTAACACTATCACACTATTGTATTCAAATAATTTTTTTTTTTTTTTTTTGAGGGAGGGGGAAGAGGACACACAAATCCTTTTAAATTCATAACAATAATTCTTCTCCTTTATCTGTCAATACCACAGCAGAGAGTTCCATATGTTAAATTGCTGTGGTTAGTAGTTGTATTCTCTCAATATACTATTTTTAGATGCTGCAAAATATAATTAAGAGCTAATGTGTGTTTTTTTCCACCATAAATCTATTCCAAGTGTGCATCAGATATCTAAAGCTTGCTGAGTAACCATTACAGCTAGTTCTATCCAGCAATATATAAACTCAGACTGATCTTTAAAAATAATTGTTCTTTCTCAGTGAGCTTTTGTTTGTTGTGTTTTCATAGCTGGAATCAGTTATTTGGATTTTGAAATATTTACAAATTTGATATTATAGCACTCGAAACCTAAATAATAGAAAGGAAAATCTTGCCATTATATGATCTGCCTATGTTGTATAGTATAAATCTCTTAAAATTCTGCAATCTGACATAAGATAAAAAGTTAAGTTGTGAAACTTTTCTGACTTATAATCAGTTAGATTTGAGCAGGCTCCTGTGTTAATATGTGTCATACACACACATATTGCCCTGTTTGTCCGTTTTTTATATTTTTTTCTTTCAAAACTATCATCAGTGTTGAACTTCAGATTAGTTTCAACTATGCTTTCTTCTTCCATGAGGCAGAGATGAGCAGAACCATTGGCAGAACAACTCACTGGATTGCTGGAAGCAATAAGTGCTTAACCTTACATGGAATAATATTTAATGCTGGGGACAAGTCAGACATTATTATTGTCTGTTTTTACCCTTACCTATATCACTATTCAGAAGCTGTTGCTTCTCTTTCTTTTTCTGTCACCTTTTCTTCTAATTTTTTATACCTAATTTCTCTTATCTAGACCAATTCTTTGTAGCAGAACTGATGAGAATTCTAAATCAGAACCTCATAGCCATTCTTTGTTTTTAATATAAAAATAGGTAAACTAAAAACGTAGGAAAAAAAAATTGTGTGAGGGAGGCAGGACCCTCTTTGAGGCAAGTTTCTTACTCAGATAGCAATTTACCCAAACAGTAATTTACCTGACCCAAATGGCATTTGTTGGGATTTGCCCAGCTTTCCTGAGATTCTGCTTATCATGATAATCCATAGTGAAGAAACATTGAAATCTCTCCATATCTACAGGACTTTCAAGGGTCAAGAATTTTTTTTTCTTTTTAGTTAAGCGAAGTCACTCAATATTTTTATGTGTTTTTTCTTTCTAAGACATCACAGACAGGATACAGTCAAAAAAAGATTAGAGATATTTCCTTTAAAATATATTATCACTTTGCAGAGTACATAAAATACATTATTTTAGAAATCAATAAAGGGAAGTATGCAAAGATTTCAAGACAGATCTCTATTTTTACAATAAAACCCTGCACCAGAAACATATTACATTGAATAGCACTGAAAATTTCTCCATTGTAGCAATGTAGCAATTACCATTGTAGGAATAAATGCTTAAAATATAAACAAAGCAGTACTGTTTCTTACAATCAGGTGTTCACATTTCATGTAGAGATAGTCAGACACATTTTGTGACAGAGATAATTATTGTACAGCATGATTTGTTTTTTAACAAACATGTCAAAATCATGCTCAAAATGATTCTTCTGCTACAAAAGACTACGATGCCAGGTTGCCAGTGGGAATTTGATTCTCATATAAGGAATAACTAGTTCCAGTAGAGAAGCCAAATGTGATGACTGGATGAGAGAATACTTTGAAGATCAAACTAAGATCCTAATTCTGTGTAGTTTATGTCTATATAAGACAATATTTCATGTATATAAATGATAATACATACCTGGGGAAGAGGGGAGTGAGATTAGTTTTTACTAATTCTAGTCACATCTTCTCAGGAAGTGTGACAAAAAAACTCTGTATGTCAATCAGATGTCAGGGTTTTTTTTGTGTGTGTGTGAAATGACTAAAACAGCTATGTTGATATTACTTAACATGCAAAAAAGCTTTCTCAAAAATTAAAAATGTGATTTTTATCAATGTGCATTCAAGAGTACTGATACATAAGTTTTGAATTGCTTCAGAAACGTACAAACCTGCCGGTTAGATAAAATAACTTTAAAAATGAACTGTTCAGCACAAAACATCAGCTTTCATGACTGAACAAAGAATGGGAAAGGAATTCAGAATTCTGATTTTCAGTGATGGACAAACCTATCAATAGAATATTTTACGTACATTTTAAATCACTAGAATAGAAAAGTAGAATTTCATACTCAGACTTGTAATAAACTGAAATCATTCTAAAACAGATTTTTTTTTAAATGGTTCATAGGCTATTTTGTTTGATACAGAAGTAATGCAAGTATGTGGTCATGCTTTGAAAACATATTTTTTGCATCTTTTTGGATGATGCTAGGGGACTATATTTCCTTAGGAGTCTTTTTATTTCCAGTGCCTATAGAGAAAGCTAGGCTGACTTGTCTTTCAGATATCTGAACTCTCACTGTAGACTCAGAGAAGCAAAAACAAATTCTGTGGCTCATGTTCTCACACCACAATGCACCACATCCTTGCCAAACTTCCGAGTCCTTGGATTACATTTTGCATTTTGAGTCCCACATAGCCCATGATGGTTGCTGCTCTACACGCTTCCATTTTTGGGGAAAGCCAAAGAAGGTGCAGTGGTGCTTTGGGAAAATTTTTGTATGCCAAATATTCCCATGCAAATGTATGATGCAGTCATTTATAGACTTAGTAGGAAAGACTTGTGTATGTCAATTAATTGCTTGATGCCTGAAACATGGGTTTTGCCCCAGGAAGGATAGGACTCTTTTTCAGCTTGCTTCTATTTTCTTTTTTTCTGGCTCATGGTAAGTAGTCAAGTAACTTGGCTTGAAGTGATATGAGGGTAGAGGGTCTTAGAAGGTCACGAGGCCTTGGGGATAATTCTGCAGATAGCAGGTTCTGTCACTTCCATACTACCCTTCTTGTCAGGGTTCAAGCCCCAGACGAGACTGAAGACAGCACATGAGCTCATTATCATCAGGCACTGGGGACATAGACTGATCTGATGTGCACATTTAGGATTCCGACAGTGCGGTAGTATAAAAAATAACTATTGAAGAAGACAGCAAAATTGGCATTGATTTGACTAAAACAAATTTTCCTTTAGTGCTCCAAATTAATATGAAGTTCTTAGCAAAATAATTAGAACATGTAAAATAAAGCTTAAAGGCACATAAATAGGTACTGGCTTAAGTTTAAGATATCAAACATGTAACAAACCTTATACTTAATATGCCATACAAATAAATCTGATTTCTTGCACCACATTTGGCAACTGAGGTGCTGCCTTCCCAGACATCTAAGGAGCCTAATCGTAGGCACTTGCTTTGAAGACAGAGCCCAGCAATGTCTCCAGCACACCTGGAAGTGCAGGGTTCAGATCCACGAGCGTAGAGGGGCTTTGCACAGCAGTTGCTTCTGCAGAGGGACCTGCAGTTCATCACCCTCCGTGTGCTGAGGTGCTCTTATTATTCCCCAGTGCCTGATGAGTAACCGGAAGACAAGTGCTTAGATTCTGCCCAAGTCATACTTTAAATATATTCAAATATATTCTACTTGAAGACAAAATTAATAAAACACTGTCAGGTGGTTCTTATTATCTACATTTAATGCACGCTCTGGGTACAAATACATTTGATTCTGGCTTCTGCATGTGAAAAATATTTTATCTGGTTATATAAACTGCAATTTCTATAATTAGTAAGCACTTTGTGTTTCAGTGTTATGTGTCTGAAGAATGCAGAAACACAGTTTAATAAATCTCTGCCTAGAGCTTTTTTAAGAGGTATAGTGAAAATAAATATATTTTTCTTCTTGAAGAAGGTAGATTAAAGCATGAAGATACTGAAAGGGAATAGTAACTAGAAGACCTGAACAAACCCTGGTGCCATCCAGTAATAAATGCTCCTTTTCCTTCTGCACACTTTGAAGATAAATGAGGTGTGAAGTACCAGCTCAAAACATTTTTGGTTTCCTAAATCCAAGTAAAGGAAAAACAACAGCTTGCAAAAAGAATCTGAAGAACAGTGTACCACACAGCATACACATAGCAAGTCATAAGTATTCTTTCTCAGTCTCTAAAAGCATCAGTTATAATATGTTCTTCAAAGCAGAAGCAAGACCTTTATTTTCAGACCATATACATTTTTCCCCAGAAGATATTTCGGAGTTTTACTCTTGTCTGTGAATACGAAGGAGTTGGAGGTCTGCCTGAATGCAGGCTGAAGGCATGAGCCTTTAGAAAGTCACATTCCACTAGCAGAAGAATTGTGAGACTCTTATTCCTCGAAAGCACTTGCTCTTCTGTGACCCAGTGGCCTTCTGTGGTCAGAAGAGATTTATTTCTGGATTTGAAGCCCTCACAAGTGCCCACTTCAGACTATAGGAGTAGCTGTCTGTATATCAGTTTTGCTTTGGCCTCTCCTTGATGGATCCATAGCTCCTGGGACCATTCTTTCGGGGAAAAGCAAAGTCTTCTTGATTTAGTCCCTAATATGAAGGCTTGTGGGCAAAATACTATACATAACTATAAACACATAAACACAAATCTTTCTCATGTACTAAAAGGGAATAGAGGAAGACAACATTTGGAGGATAGCTTCACTGATAGACAGGAAACACAAAACTCTGCTGTTAAATTTTCAGTTGAACCGATCTGCCAAACCTAGGAAGGGTCATACTGCAAATGCCCTAATTTTTGTACTCTTTCTTTAAGCATTTGCTACCAGCTATTGCCAGGATTAGACAGATCCCTGGTCTGACCCTATGTAACAGTCCGTATATTTCAGTTGTCCCTTGCAGTGTTGATATTCCAAACATAGCAATATTTAGTTCTTTCAAGAAAACTCAGAAGTAGAAGCCACAATAAGAAAAGTCACAATAAGAAAATATAAAACTAATGAATATATTTTAAACTTTATGGCATACTAAATGATAGAAAGGAATTTATTTTTTCTTTTTCAATCCCTTTTTATGGTTTGATGAAAAAGGGAGTGGATAACAGAAAATAAGTTTTCTTTCTTAATATTTTGAAATAAATTTGTAAAGGCATATATTATTGCATGGGTTTAACTTGCTTGTTTCAAAACAACCATACTTCATTTCTTTTTAATCAAGCTAAAGCTTTTTGTATATTACTTCTTTTGCAGGTAAAGGTTTGGCCTGTGATCCAGACTAATGTGAAAGAATTTCTGCCAACTGTCTTTCAACTTCATTGACTTTTATAGGTGTCGTAAGTATTTAGCACCTTGTAGGGTTTGTAACTTGTAATATAACTTTTGAAGTGCCTGGAGATTTCAGTGCGGTGACATCTAGCTGTCATACTACCTATAATATATTTGTTCACATTTTGGACCTATAAGATTGGTATTTCTATAGCAGATAAACATTTCACACCTGAAGGGCACAGGAAAGTGAGGTTCAAATAAAACCTAAC